>JAAGNO010026491.1:0-28182 GCA_033439905.1 Ceryle rudis
TCCCCCCCCCCCCACCACCCCCAGCCCCCTTGTCCTGAGCGTGGCAGGCGCCCTCTGACTTGTGCTGTGCAACCGGCTGCTTGGAAAGGTCGCGATTCCTGTCATGGTCTTTAGCAACTCTAGAAAAGCCACTGGTAGAAAAAACAGCAGAAAAGGGAATTACTTCTTTTTCCCCTCGAAGTGCGGTTCTGTAGGTGCGTAGGTGTCCGCCTGCCATCGGCAGCGAGGGCAAGAAATATTTACATTGGGCTGAAGATCATCCATGTGCATGAGTGAGAGAGCTTCTTGCCTGGCTTTGACCAGTGCGTGAAAAGACTATAAATGAATATTTGTTTTTTAAAAAGGTTACACTTGTACCAATTTTTCCCCGTGAATTTTATTGTATGTCTCACGTACAGTTTCTTCCCCGTCAGGATTATTTTCCTAGAGAATTATGATTTTTCCTTCTCCTTTTCCTTAAAGAAAAAAAACAAAACCAAAGTAACACCACTAAAAAACTCCAGTCAAACCAAAAATAAATACTTTTAAACATCTTCCAGTGTTGCGGGCTGTACACATTTTGCAATGCACTCCCAGTAATTTGCAACTTTTGAAAGCCAGGCATTGTTTGTCCCAATTTATTGAAATGCACAGATATGTTAAATAGGGAGGGGGAACCAACCCCAATGACTTCTGTTTCGCTGCATATGCAAAGAGAGGGCAGCTTGACTCTTGCCTCAGCGTTTGTTAGTCACATCCTCTTGCCCATTGTTTTGCTATTTGTGCTGGGAATCCAATTTATTTAATGGTAAAGAGACAGGGGTTGATTTGTGTTTTGGTTTTGGGTTTTTTTTTTATTCCACTCATTCTGATCTGGTCTGAGAAAGCAGAAAAAATATTAGGCATGCCAAGGGGAAGCTCTCAAAGAG
This sequence comes from Ceryle rudis, assembly GCA_033439905.1. NCBI lineage: Eukaryota > Metazoa > Chordata > Aves > Coraciiformes > Cerylidae > Ceryle > Ceryle rudis. The sequence continues at coordinate 909 of JAAGNO010026491.1, forward strand.
AGCTTCAGTTGCCTTGCGAGAGGGATGAGGATCTCACAAGGGACCAGATACAGAATATAGAGCACTATTACACTTTCTAAGTAATTTTTGGTTGTATATTTAATTTTTGTCAGTCTTAAAGAGGATCCGATGGATAGGTGGAGAAAACCTGACCATTATTTCAGACACTGGACTTCATGTACACTAATTCTCTCCTTTTTGTAAGCCTTAGGAGGTGGTCCCCTGGCTGATGTAGGTTGCCTGTTTCTTGAAAATCCTTTCCCAAGTCTCCCAGAAAAGCTGTTTATATCAACAGGCCTATTTCCAGTGGCAAGTAGGAGTCAGGGGGGAACATGGTTTTCAAATTAGGAGTTTATTTTTTTAGGGAAACAGAAACAAATAGGCTCTTTGTGAGAAAGGTGTGAGCTGCGTAAATTAAGAAACTGTCCCAAAATTATTTTATTAAAAAGGACATCGAGGACTAAATTTCTGATGTTGTTATGGCAACAGAAATAGTTGGGTGGCAACATGGGTATCCAGAATGTCAAGATTGTAAGAAAACAGCAAAATAAGCACTGTGTTGTATTTGGAAAAACAAATTGAATGGTGGTGGCCAAGTCTTACACTCCTTTCATTCAGCACAATCCCCATTTTCATCTGTCCAGATATGCCGAAAGTGCCAGCAAAGCATTGCAATATTTATTGCCCTCAAATGCAAGATGAGACTTCAGCTTGTTATTTTTGCCATTGACATACTGAAAAAAGGACGTTTCCTTGTATTTTATATTTACTCCTTCTTCAGTGCCTCCAACTTTTTTTTTTTTTCTTTTTGCTGCCTTTCTCTAGCGACACGTGCTCCAATCCCTTTTTGTCCCTGTGCTCCCTACCTTGCCTGCCGCAGGACCGTCAGCAGTCCCCCTGTAAAAGCAGCCAAACATGCTCCTCTTAAACCTCGGTGATATAATTCCGCCACGGCTTTCATTTTGCTCTCTTTGAGGGAGCCCTGAAAGCACAGCCCCATCTCCCTTAGTTTTGAAACAACCGAAGTATTTGGGAGGCTCGCGGGTCCCTACTGTAACACGCTTCAGGGACCTTTTGTACAGCAGCCGAACGGGATAAATTTGGCAAGTTTCAAATTTCAGGGGCAGGCAAGGCATTTGTAAGTCGGTGTTTTTGTTATTCTTTGATTTGCAGGCTTTTTCTTTTTTCTTCTTTTTTTTTTTCTTTTTAATTTTTTTTTTTCCCTTTTTTTTCCCCCTTTAATAAAAAGGAGATGGAGTGTGACATTAAGCAATTTTACAGCATTAGCAGCTTTGGGCTGTAAACAAAGACAAATCCCGCTTACTTTCAGTCTCAGAAGTTTGCTGTCAGTTTTTTCCTAAACTGGCGACCCGATCCTACGGGATGTTATTCAAGCAAAACACGGCTTGAAGTCTTGGAGAGTTGTGCCTGAGTAAGTACACTGGAATCAGCCCCTCTGCCTGCTGAAAAAGAGAAGTGCTGGTTATCTCCTTTTAAAGACCTTTTCTGCAGCCTCACGCTTCATCCTAACGCTTTTGATTTGCTTTGAGGTTGCCTTGCTAAGACAGCATTCTTGATGCAAAAGATGGAAAGCAAAAAGGAAATCAATGGTTTTTGAGAAAGGCTGTTTTGTTGGGTTTTTGTTTTGGTTTTTTTTCCTTTGTTAGATTTTTTTTTTTATTGGAATAAAAGTCTCCTCCTCCAAACAAAACAAACCAAAAACCTTTTATCGAAGCATCTGATTTTAATTTGATGTGATTTTTGTTTTGAGGTTCCCGAAAAAATTAAAACATATTCCCCCAACATTTTGAGCTTCAATTTTTATCATTTTACAATGTAAGATTACTTGACATTATTTAATTGGACATGAGGGTATAATACAGGAATTTCCGTTATGTGATGGATTAATTGTTTTCCTAATACTTTAAAGGCTGAGATCCAAACATTTTTCCATTCTATTGCAAAATTAACTGCAATAAATCTGTCAGACCCAATTATTCATTTAAAACATTCCACACTGATTAAATCTGCACATTTGCCTGCGTGTGAGTGCGAGCGATGCAGAGGAGGTGCGCGCAGAGGAGGGAGTCCAGGTTTACTCCCTCTCCTTCTCAAAACAGCAGTGGTGTTAGAAACGAGTCCTTTAAATTTAACCTGGAAAATGTGATTAGCTAAATAGTCTAAAGAGAGGATGAAGCATACGTGGACGCAAGTCCCTGAGCCTCCCTGCTGCCCCTCCTTCTCACTGCCAGGTCCGGATGGGCAGAAGCATCACTTTTGGATGTTTCATGCTATTTGTAACGATCCTATTTTACTTCTGGTGAGGTTTTGGTGTTTGGGTATTTGTATTTATTTATTTATTTATTTATTTTTCTTTAGTTTGTTGATGTTTTCAAAGGCTCTAAACAAAGTCAGATGTGTTAACAGTCTTATTAACAATGTTAAAATGGAATTAACAGCTTGTGGATACCTCTGGAGTACAATAGCATGTCAGCCTACCCTGCCCCCTTATAAATCGCGTCCCGCTGTCTTTCTTTTGTTTTGTGCCCAATCAGCAAACTAAAGTTTTGTTGAGACAGAAGGGCAGTTCAAGTGTTCCTGCTCCAGCGGAGGGCGGGGTGGCGGTGGGGTTTCTCCTTGGCCCCGGCGAGGCCCCCGTGTGAGCAGGGAGAAGGTCCGACCCCCAAACCTGCAGGCAGGGTTTTGCTGACCCGCCTGCCTCCCTGACCTCTGCCGTGCTGTTTTGTCAGTTTAAAAGGCTTTGCCGAGTTGTAGTTTACTTTTATGGGCCTTTCAGCACGGCTACAAAAGCTATTGTTTATTTAAGATGTAGTGCGGTTCAGATTTCTATTAATCTTCATATAACTTCGATGGCTTCGTCACTTCCATAAGGGTTTGTCACCGAAATGGTGCCGTGCCTGGTCTTAGGCAGCCAACGTCGGCTGGGTAATTGCAGCGAGTTTGGGGTATTTCAGAAATGATTTGCCTCTGAGAGGGAAATCAGTACCAACTCGATTTCACCGAAATTTAGGTTCTGCACTGAGGAAAGACTTTTATTTTGCCTTTTACTCTTTTAAGTTTACTTCTTGCAGTCAAACTCTTCAGAAACATCAGCCAGCTGATTTCAGTGCTAAACGTATAACAAACATTTAATAAGATCTAATTGTTTTTAATGTGGCTAGGATCACCCTGGGTTCATTTGCATAGAAAATTTATGTAAAAACAGAAGGCATTCCCCATAAGGAAAACACTTCTATGTTTTGCTTATGGGAATTATATTTTTACTCCTTTCATCCAACAGTGTCCATGTATTTACAATTCCTCATAGGTGTGCATAGTAGTACAAGGCAGACATGCACTTTGAGCCCTTATATAGGTCAAAACCTGAAAGACAGAGGCAGGTTGCAGTTTGCCCAAGGACTGCAGAACAGTTGCAAGCCCAAGATAGAGAAAGCCGTCCCTTCCAAAGCCGGGCACAGGCCCCATGTGCTCCTGGCCAGCTCCACATGCTGACTCCTGTCCCACTCTGCTCTGTCTCCCTGGTCCTGCAGCCACCCCACTGGTTATGGGAAGCACCCACTGGGGATGTGCCTGCCCAAAGTGATGGTCGAGCAGTCTCTGTGTCTGAAGGCTGATATCCAGAGGAATATCCAGTTTCCTCATGTTCCTTGGTGTTGGCTCCTGTTGTGTCCCTATGTGTGTCCCACAGACCAAGGTGCTTTGCTTTCGCTTTCCGTGGGGATGTTTGGTTTCCAGAATTAGCTGTGGCTGGACCATCTGCCCCGCCATAGCGCCTGACCCTGCTTCCCTCGGTCCCCTCTGGTTTGTGCACATCCCTCAGACCCCAGCCTAAAACCCGGCCGCTCTCCTTTCCCTCCAGTTTGCACAGCTGTTCTGTAAGTGGAGAAGATGATACCAAATGCAACGCGAGCCGATCGGTAGCCTGTGGACTGACTCCCCTCCACTGCACACCAAGCACGGCTCACCCTCGCCACAACACAATGTTTCCCCTTTCTGAGGATTGCGTCCCCAAGAAGGTGTGTGGTGATGAGGATTAAGTTCAATTCACTACTTCCTTATCTAACTGGTACAAAAACACTCTCTCAGGGAAACTTGTACCAGTTTTGCACATATAAAAACCAGTATCTAGTCTTAATAATGCAAGAACCAGGGTGATAAACACTAAATTATAGAGTCATAAAATATACGTTATTTATAGGATACCACACTTTACCATCTTGTGAGAATACTATATTTAATAGGCCATCCAATAATATTCTAGTAATTCAGCCCATTTTATATGCTCTATGCCTTTTTTTCACTATAAAGGTTTTATAGCTTCAAATTTCTACAGGTAAAAGATATATTTTAATTTTCTTTTAAAGTTTATGAAACTGATAAACAATGAGGTTTGTTTATATTATGGTTTATGAGGTTTATTTATGTTATTTGTTATACATTATTTTATTATGTTGCTAGTTTATTTATAGAGAAAAAATAAATGCCCATTTTCGGGAAGTGTATTCCTTTTTATGCAACATCTGCTGAGAGAACAAACATCTTTTGTCTGACTACTAGGAAATTCATAAAAAGATACAGTATTAGATCAGAAAATATTATGGATTACAAAGGTAAAAAATTACGGATTACAGCAATTATGTCAATACTTTGCAGTTGTTGTCATCTTCCAGAAATAGGGCCTCTCAAAGTGCCTCAAATAAGCAGTCCTCCCAGGAAGAGCGCATCAGGATGCTGGGGCAAGCTCTGCTGGTCACCCTCTGCACCCCAGTGCTGTGCTGACCGCTGGCAGTTCCCATCACCCGGGATACAGCCTGCCTGTCAATTATACATACAGTGCTTCTCTTAGTATCCCTCCAAATCTTGTTTGGTTTAGTAGCAAATGAATGGCAACAGAGGAGCCTCTGTTCAGCGTCCGAGGAGCATGGAGTAGCAGGGTGGCCCTCACAGGCTTACCTTTATGAGGTCCCAGCACCCAACCGTCAGAGGTGTTCAGACCTTCCCGGTGGAGCGGCTTCAGTAGAGCAGCTCACCAGCTTCAGGCCCTGACCTGCTTGTGCCTTACAGAAGCTTGCTCTCCTGTGCTTGTTTTCCAGATTCCTTGATCTATGCTTTCATTTCTGTGATTGTGCATCATCTTCCTGCCTGCTAGACACCTTGCAGAAGAAAATTTAAGAATAATCACATTTTCCCTTTTTTATTTCTACTCTGTATAATTTGTTGCAAATTCCTATAAGATTTGTGTTTCATAGAAATCATGTGCCGTGTTTACTTAGAGCGTACAACAGTTCAGTATATGAAGCTATGTGGAAGTTCATTAAATGTATCATCTTCTTGGTGACTTGTTGGTAATGCCTGCGGGAGTTGCATGAGTTTTCTGAGAGACTCACAAACTACACAGCAATTAAAAAAAGAAAAAAAAAGGAGATAATAAGTAAGCTTACTGCAATGGATTTTAAAGCAGTTTTAAGCCAGAGAATATATTACCTATCTGCTCATCCATTTAACTGCAAATAATTAGCCTACAAAAATGTACAGCAGAAACTGAAGCATAAGAGCAGAGCTAAAAAAGTGTTTACCCTATGAATCCAGAAAAACATGCCCTCATACTCCATATTATAAATGCAAAGAGAACTAGTGAAGGTAAAATCAAGATACTGCAAAAAAACTTTCTGGGATTAGGCCTTGATACAAATGTTTCTATTTAAAAGAATCTATGTTGTTATACAGTATGATGATATTTTTTATTTAAGTCTGAAACTACTAATTTGTACTTTTGGGACGTACGTCCTGCTGATAATGTCTGTGGAGCTTCTTACTGCTGTTGGAGGTAGGCAGGATGGGAAGGAGGACTCAGTTTTATTGAAGAGTGGCTATGCGAGAGAGGCAGTGATCACTCCTTGGCTAGAGCAGAGGATGGGGCAGATTCAAACCCCCTTCCTCAAGACCTCGGAAGAGGCCTGCAGAGGTCCATGGCAGTCTTTCCATCGCCTTCACCCGCAGGAAAAGCGAGCACATGGCTTTGGGGTAGGAGGACAGAGTGTGGCTTTAACAGGTGCCAATTTGTGGTTTCTGTTCCTTCAGAGCTGCATGCCAGCTGGACCAGTGTGCAGGTCAGGACGTGTGCTGAGGGCAGAAGTTCCTGAGGATGGAAAGTCCCATCTTTCCTGCAGAAAGCACCATCCTGAGTGGTGAGGCACAAAGACATTTGAGAACCAGATGATGTCCGCGTGTCCATCCGCCTGGTGCTCAGCTGACTGGAGGGAGGCACTCGGACCAAACTTAAAAACTCCCTGGGGACTTTGCCAGAGGATTCCTGGGGTTCACCTCTAAACTTAAAACCCACCTGGCTAGGCTTTTCTGAGGCAATAATTGTGTTCCTATTCTGTGTTGTCTTGGATGATTTATTTACTTTTTCTGTGCCAAGCAAGTTTTATTGAAGACATCCTGCAGGTTAACTAGATGCAGGTGACTTTAGTTTGAGTGGCTTCTGCCCTTGGAGGGAGATGCAGGGAGGTGGCCAGAGGGAGGTCTGTGAGGAGCCAAGGAGGCTGTATTTAATCCCCAGGCAGAGTTGCCGTGGGGCAGGTACAGGTGAGCGTTGGCTTGGGAAAGGTGCTAAGGGTGATTGTGGTTGTCAGAAAGAGACTTTGGCTTCCCCAAATCAACTGAAGAGTCATATCACATCGATTCCCTACTCGCACTATATTTTTATGAACATATACTCATACTTGGAAATGCCATCTCAAAATGTTAGATCTATATAGTTTTACCTATACAGAGACTTTTTTTTTTTTCCATAGAGGTATAATAAAGTATTAATTTATGTAAAAGACACAAAACACATTTTAAAGATGTGATGCTTTTAATTCTCTATGCTTTCTTATTGAAAGCTGATTTTTAAATTGGGGAACCTGGGAAAACCTTGTAAATGAGGCTGATGGTTTATTTATTTATTTGTTTCGTTTCAGCTGAGACAGATGGGATTCTCGGATCATGCACTGTTAAGCCTTCCTTTGGAATTCGCGCCACTGTGGCCACAGAGCCCAGATGGTGTGTAAATCTGTCATTTTTTAACAACCCGACTTTCTTAATTTTATATCCAAACACACTGAGCATTCAGAGTGATTAATTACTGTCCAGATATGTCTGTGCTGCAGCAATTTACTCACGTGTGCCAAAGATCATTTCGTTTTCAAGGATGTAGTCTGGTGCGGGCTGAGCGAGTGGCAAGAGACCCTTACGTTGGAGGTGGCAGTGCGGTGCTGTTTGTATTGTCCCTCTCCCACAGCAGTGGCTTAGGAAAAAGTTTCCATAAGTAAAAGAGAATTTTGGTGCACAGCTTCCATGGGGGATTTTCACTATTGCCATATAAAATTCAGTTTGACCAAATCTTCCATTTCCCATCAAAAGGGAATTTTTTGATGCCTGACAAGTACCAACATTATCTTTTCAGGATTTTACATCCAGACGCTAGTGGCATGGCCAAGATTGTAACGGCCAAGTGAGAAAGCTGAAGGGTTTTCTTCAAGAAGCAGAGCTTGCTCTGGAGGTTTTGAGAATTAAATGATCAAATTACTGTAATTCGTCAGAATCAGATCTTTCTCTGGTGACATCTCCTCAATTTTTATTTTAAAGTGGTCATTCTTCTGGAAATAATTTTTCCAGAAGTTTAAATACTATTTGCAAGTGCAACACATGCATTAATTTTCATGTTTGCAGCAGCCAATTCTCTATCAACTCCTTGAGTTTTGGAAATGAGGGCAGAAGCGATGCTGCATGGTCCGAGCAGCTCCAGCTTTAACTTTACAGCAGACATCAATGTAGCCTCTCAAAATCCTTGAACCACTGCTGCTGTTCCCTTTGACCACACACAGTTAGACAACCACCTGAACGTTATTTTTCAATGTTACTGTGTACTGTTTGTTGAGTCATGTAGGTTTGGTGGCTTTCAAAAAACCCAGAGAAGTGGGAGCTTCCTCTGGTGTGCCTGGAGACAACCAGGGTTTCTAGGACTACCCTTCCCTTTTGTGAACGAATTGCAGTGCTCGTGCTTTATTAAATTCCAGCAAAGCGACTTGTGTTCAATACTGGGGGGCACTGGGTAGCATCAGACTGTGTCACTCCTTCATACAGTCTTCAGACCTTGTACAGTCTTAGTCACTGGCAAGACTGTTTTGTGTCTCACCCACTGTGCCCACCACCACTGAAGACCAGATCACAGGAAAGAAAAAAACCCCAAGTTACTAGAGACTGATTTGCACTTACCTGAGGAGTAGTTTAGCAGTGATGAGTTTTGCTGGTTCTTAACACCCTTGAGAAAGAATGATTCCTTGCCATATTAACACACTTTAAAGGAAAATTTAACTCCAGAAAAGCAAAATGAACTTTTTTTCCCATCCCCCATTTTCCTGGAATCTGCATGGAATCAAGTGAGTAAGTAGGAAGTAAACAGATGATCAAGCACCACTGGCCAAATGTATGGTATAAGGTTGTAAGGAATACCTTCTGCTAAAATAAAAATGTGCCGTTCAACCACTCAATTAGCCAAAGTGTAGCGTTCAGAGGAGTGCATTCTACAGTGGTTAAGACTTATGTAGATTTTATTGTTTCCTTGAAAATAAACATCTTGCTAGTTCCAGCACAGCACATGCTTGAAAATGATGCTAATATTTATATAGGTGTTTATAATGAGTTTTGGCGAACATATGTATAAAATGAATTTGCATCTATAATCAAGTGAATGTGTTACACTCCTATTGATAAAAGTGTGTGTATAATCAGTCTGAATGTTCCTTTTTTGAAATACACTGTAGCTTCCATTATTTAACACACTACTCTATATAGAAAGCTCTTATTCCAGGAGCACTGCATCTCAGTATAGACATATCCCTTGTTAAATTTCAGTTGAATTGAATTACTGTTAGTAATTACTGACTGGTGGTCACTGTTGCAAAATGAATTATTAATATTAAACAGCTAATGTACAGTATTAAAAAAATAAATGATCTTTTGAGAAAGGAGTTGCCTTGGCACCAGAGCCTAGGACTGCATCCCAGGACTGCTTCTGGAGCAGTGAACATCACCTCTTTCACATCCAAATTCTCTCGCTGCTTATAACACAGTCTAGGAGGTCTTACAGTAATTACATGAAGTTGCAGCAGTGCTTTGACAGTTGCTTTTGGTTTATGATTTAATAAGGTAGGGGAAGGCTGAGCAGGCTGGTTTTTAGGAGGAGAGATTTATTGGCTTTCTGGGTCAAGGAGTTCAAGTTACTGTGTTTCTCACTCTCTTACTGGTGGTATTGGTATCTAGCATGACATTTTTCAGGCAGGCTAAGAGTGCTAGAGTTAGGAAGGATTTTTTCTCTTTTCTGGTTTTTGCTCTACCATATGCTGAGGTGCGTACGATGACACCTTCTATATCATTGAAGCATTCCATTAATTTTTATATAAGTTATAAACATGAAGTTTATATAAAAAGAACTGATAAGCCCTTAACATGAGCCCCACTGTAAAAAATAACTGCTGTGCATTGTTAGTGTTAAGATTAGAATAATCCTGGTATTGTATTTCTCTCTCTCTTCCCCCTTCCCTTCCCCTCCCTTCCCCTCCCCTCGCCCGCTCCTCCGCTCCTCCTTGAGCGGGGCAGGAGAATCCCCCCTCCGCCTCCTGCTCCAGGTGCTGTCCCGGGCTGCGCCGGCCATCCGCCTCCCGCGTCCAGTCCGCGCTGTGGGGATCTGGGGAGGGGATGGAGATACGTCAAGGACAGTCAGGGCTTCTTCACCCCCTCCACCTCCCGCTGGGCTTCGCCGTGGCTAGAAACAGACGAGAAATTGCTTTTGGCTTTCGGATTTAACGGGCTGTGTCGTGTCGGGTGCCCCCCGCTACCGGTGCGCGGTACCGAAACTTGTACGGCCGTCGAGGTGCCCGGCACGGCACGGCTGCCTGAGGGTCGCTGCTCGGTCCCCGGTCGCCCCTGAATGTCAAAGGGCCGGCGGGAGGAGCAGTAATCTCGTGTGTGCCCTGGAGTACTTGGGCTGCGGAGGAGGTTAATCTGCAGCAGGTAGACCATTAGCTCCCGTTTAAAAGGCGACGATTATGTGGGGAATTAGTGGCCTGCCCGTAACTCATGGAACTTTTAGGGTAATCTTAAAAGATCATCCTTTCTTGCAAAATTGAGGCTTCTCCTGTAGCTCGATAGTTCACTTGGCAGTGAACGTTATCAGGTGCTGAAGTTTAGGGAAAAAATAACTACAAACTGCTGTTGCAGAAGAAATGTGTTGGTGTTACATCTAAAATGTATTCTGACTCTGATGATGCATTTATAAGCCTAGTGGTGTTGTGCGATCAGTGAGAGAATTTGAGGAGTATGAAGGGCAGATGTGAGCCTGAGTCATCAATCCTTTCCCTTCCAGTAGGTGTCATTGCAGATGGATTTTAAATTCTGATTTCCTTTGCTCTTCCTGTTGGCACAAGAACTATCAGTAGACAATTTTGTAGGTAATGTACAGCACAAAATTTGGGTTTTTTATGATGCTTATTGCTCCAAGGCATAGCTTCATTATGCTTTACTAATATGAGTTACAAGTATTGCCTGCGGGGAGCAGAATAGATGCTTTGTCTTTCCTTGAAGCTTTCAGACACATTAGAAAAACTTGGTCATAATGGGCACTTTTTTTTTTTATCCCCTTCGTTTAAATCTTTTTCTTGAAGTACGAAAGAAATCTGATGTATGGCTGTGAATGTCCCTTAGAAGGGTGTCAGTATCTATAGTGTGTTTCTCCTTGGCACTAAAAATGTGAAGAAAAAAATAGGCAATGTACCATTATAGACCGTTGTACCAGGGGTGTTGAATCAAAAGTTTGAATCACTGTTATTTGCATCATTTAATGCTTTACCATTCTCTTTTTAATCCAAGATAAAGTGTTTTTTAAAAACTGCTAGCCATCTCTGATGTCAGGTGTTAATAGGAAATACAGATCCACAACTTCCCATTGTGATAAGGACGCTGTGGCTCATTACTTATCCTCATCTAAGGTCCAAGGCTGCTGTAGTGTAATATTGCACATTTAATACCATGTATTCACGAGTGCTTCCAAATGACACCATTTGTTTTGATAGGACTTCCTCTAGTATAAGAATTACGTGGTTTGAGGCACAGCTGGGGAAGTTACGTTTTCCTGTGGTAACAGTTTTTTGCTCACTCTCTCAGTTTTGTTACAATGTGATACGTTTGGCCAAAATGTGACAGAACTCATTATTCAGCATAGTACTAAAACAAAACCAAACCCAAAAGCTGTCAAAAGTCAGCAAACCAGAGAGGAAGAGTATAATGACCTTACCTGATTTGTAGGGGGATATACTTTGATTTGTATGGTACCCATGACCCAGCGTACTGGAGTTTCTCCTGCTTTGACTTGTACTGACATTTAAAGACTATAATTCAAAGTGTGTCAAAGCATTACAGTTTTATGCAGTTAGAATTTTGCATGCTTCTTAAATGCAAAAGCTGTACAAAAAGGTTAGTATGGTATAAGCAAGGTTATTTCTAATAGTAAGATTAGACTTGCAGTGGTTGGCATTTCACTTGCTGCTTTTTCTAAAAGCAACACGGTACCATTTAAATATCATCATCTCGTACTTCTGACTAAACTTGGGTACCTGGACGTATTAGTTCTCAATATTTAAAACAGTCATAGGAAGTAGGTCAAATATTTAAAAAAATGGATTTTTAAAATACCAGAAAACAGATGCAAAAATAGGTTTACGCAATACAGTAATTTGTGTTACTTAATTTTCTCTCTAAAGATACCAGACTCCACTGTTGTATCGCAGAAAAATCCATGTTTTGTGTTTTAATGGGCTCAGCAGGTACCATCCCAAGGCTGAGGCATTTGTGATGTTTTAGCAAAAGCAATGGGAGGATCAAGTGTCTTTTTACAAGTATGGGATCTCATTTGTGAGAGCAGGTCTGATGTCTGAATATCTTATATATTTAAAAAATTAAACTTTCACAAGCACAGCTCCATAGCTACAAAGACTAAGCAACGTAAATTGTGTGCTACGTGATGATATTATTAGTGCTCTTCATTATGAGAACTTTTATATCATTAGCATGCTTTGGATGGCACTCTAATTTTAAGCATCAGTCAGGAAGAGAGGAATTGCAATTCTTAAGTCAGAGCTCAGTTCTTGATCGTTAATAACAGAAAACATTATTAGATTAATGGACAACTAGAGGATATTTGCCGCTCAAAAATGTATTTCTAGCACTAGCAGTTAGCTTGTCTTCTGCTATGAAGTTTTACCTCCTTTACATCCCTAAACAAAAGTGCATAAAGCTGCTGTAAGATTTTTTGATATGATTAAATGTCTTAACATAATTTATTTCTAGCATAAATGTCTCATCTTAATTTTAATCACAGTTTCTACACTCCCCTCATGTCTCCCAGCTTCAGTTAAATGTGTACTGAAAATATGAGATCTCTCTTTCAGTGTTTTGTTCCTCAGTTCTATCAGGCGGTCTTTTGAAATAGAAAAGGGGGTAATCAGGGTCACTTGGGGCCAGTTTTATTAGTCTGGGTTTTTTTGTTTGTTTGTTTTTTAATTGAACAATCTCAGTCATTTAGCTCCAGTCTGTTTCTAAAAGGACTTCTCTTGCTTTCTGGTGAGCTTTTGTTGTTGTCTGTTTGTTTGTTTTTAATCTTTTGCTTTTTATCTCTTCTGAGAATTATTTTCCAGAAATCAACCCACTGTTGTGGAGAATAAAGGGTATCATGTTATCGATTTTGTTTATCTCTCATTTCTTAGGCATTTGCATGTTTTTATTGTAGAGGTCCTGGGTGTGTGCGGACTCTTGTGGAATGCGTCAGATGCAGAAGTGCTTTGGAAATTTGCATCTTTTGGGAGTGCTGATAACTGAGGGTTTGTTTTCTTGCATTTTTAGGAGTAAATAAAAAGGAAAATCTTGTACATGAAATCTCAGGTGACTTGCTTTGATAGTGCTATCCATTGCCAGCAACATAATGTGGATGTCTGTATTTGTAGAAGATAAGCTCCCCTATCTAGCCTGGGCTGTGTTTACGTAGGAGATACTAATTTTGAATGATCAGGTGAATTATTCCTGCAAATTTATGGATTTTATCTGTTTTCTGCAGAATTTCAACTAGCTTGTGAGGTGTTGATTGGTTTGCTTTACAGTAGAGGAGGAGGAAACAGTGATTTGGTGTGTTCAGACTAGATCTTTCCTTTGTTTTCTCTTTATAATTTTAGTGGTTTAGAGGAGCATGGGTTATTTAGTGTAGGCTGTCCTTCCCCTGAGTGGCCTTAGGGAGATCGTATTTAATCCTGATCTGTATAAAGCTGTCAGAAGATGCCTCCTCATAGTATTATTAACTTGCCATACTGGAAACTGACCCTTATGTTGAGGCTCCTTATTTTTCTGGGCTAGCTAAAGTGTGTTTATGTACTTTATTCTCTCTGATGGAAGGTGGGAAAATGGGAAACCCTGAACTCATTCACCTTTTAAAATGGCTGTCTGCTGGCAACAGCCTTTGATGTTACCAGGACTGTTCTCTATGCTGACATGCTTCAAGGAGACTTTTAGAATAATTTTTCCTTTTGATGTATTTTTTTTACTTGTGACCATCTTTGTTGTGACCTTCTGAGTATTGGAATTTTACCGGGACTTAACTTTTCAGCTGACATTGATGCTATTGAAAAGCAAAAGCAAAACCCAAGACCGAAGCAGTGCATCTTTTTGAGATCTTTAGTAGACTTGGCAAAACCCCCCCACATTTAGCTGTTCTTCAGCTCAAATTTTTTTGTAAGTCTGTCTTTGTGCACTATTATATCTGTGCTGGCACAAAACAACAGCACAACCATGCAAGTCAAAGAGAGAAAAACAACTACGTTGCTCTGTCAAAAAATTTGGAAGATTTGTTACCCTCTTCTACTTTTTAAATATGCATCATGTGTGTTAGCTGGCAAATAATAGTGCTGTTGAATAGACTACCTAGTACCTCATCACCAGTAAACTGTGACTACTTGATTAAGATGTCTGTGATACATTTAGGTTTTGTTGCTAAAGGTAGTAGATGGTGCATCTTATGCTAGAAAAAATGCTTGCGAAAAGTCATCTCTGGTAAAAGTCATGTGCTGGTAAAGTCATCTCTAGGTCTACTGTAGAGCAACCATAGACTAATAAGTTAATTTCTCAACTTGTCTAGAAATTTGTGTATTTTTCCTTATCTCAGACTAAGTTGGGTGAAAGAAGTTATGCATTGTCTGCCCTAGGACTCACATAGAGTTCTGTTTTTAGGGCAGATGTAACTTAAAAATTATTCAGAAAACTTTAAAATTCTTTACTATTAGGAGTTCTAGTACTTGAAACTAAGAGATCCACCGCTACAAAGGCAGAGGACTGTAGGGAGGTAAATTGCATGCTTACAGAAATCAGAGGTATATGCAAAACAGGTAGAAAGAATGATAAAGTGTTTCTCTGTATTCTGACAGAGACAGGGTTTAGCCAGTTTTGGTGAAATAGTTTACTTGTCTAAATCATAGCTTTTGTTAAGACAGTTTTTCTTATTTGCTGCTGTTAAGTCTTTAGGAATCACCTTGAACTTTATTTCCCAAGACGCAAAAAGAAGCAGCCAAAACCCTGGCCACTCTTTCTGGGCACTTTATTTAAGATTGTTATCTTTTTATGTTTCAGAATTTGGCTCAGTCTGCAAGAGATTGTCCTGCCTGAGATTCTGTTATCTTGCTCCTGTATTGCAAGGCAAAATAAACCATTTCTTTCTAGTGTCAACATTTCTGAGGTTCTATTGAAAATCAGAATCGCTAAAATCAGGTCTGCCCTGTTAGTGCAGTTCACTGACTCTGGTTGAAGAACATTTTTCTAGCTACTGTTACACCCTCAATGTTAGTCTAACCCTTAGCATCTAAGAAATTGTTGGACTCTGTCAGCTACTTTCTAAGACTGCTACTAGATAATGCTCTTGAGGAGGCAGGTCCAGGCTTCCTCTGTGTGGCTATCAGCTGTGGTTTGCAAATGGAAGTTCTAGCAGTGCAGTGATTAGTTATCCTGGTTTGAGTGATGACTCTGGTCTTTTCCTCATCCACTCTTTTTGTTAACTATGCATCGGTATGACTTTGGATGACTACCTGTTGGACCTTCCCTATGATGATGTTGTGTATTTCTAACCTCCTAGTATTGTTCTATCTCTCTTTGTTCCCTTTCTGTTAGATTTATGTCATGAAAAAAACCCCTGAAAAAAAGAGAATATATTTTCTCAGAAAAAAAGCCAAAGAGATGGTTTCATAAGAATGTAGAGGGAAGTTATTTTATTTCCATGTTTTCTAGTCCTCCAGTAGATTGACACTCTAAGATCCATCTTAGTTCTCAAAAAGTTCAACAAATAATTCAAGTAATTGGAAGTTAAGGTATGTGCTGTCAGCTTTATTGTCTTGTTCTTGTCTGGAATAAATGGTGTAAGTTGCTGACCTAACTACAAGTGACACTGAAGTACAAACATTAAGCAGTTATGTACAGCTACAAAATTCTGTCAGATGAAATTCTGTCAATTGGTTTGGCAGCAGAACTTTCATCAGGATTTTCATGATTAGTTGTGTATTTTGGATTCCAGGGATTGTAACTAAATTAATACCACAGTTACCACATGAGGAGAAATTTCTTAATTATCCATTACATGTGCAACCTCTTCTGTCTTTTGTATTAGTGATAAGATAGAGGAAAAAAAAGAAAAGCTTCAATATGTTGTAGTGAGGGATTCTTTGTATGCCCTTGAATTATATGCAGTCCAGATCTTTCTTTCTAGAAGAGAACTATTTATTTGCAGAAATCTCATCTCCCAAATTATTTCAACAATCACAGCCTTTGAAGAAGGCCAGTTGTCCCCCTTTGGATCCTGTTAATAACTTCACTGGAGAAAAACAGGAGCAAAATCAAGTTATGCCTCAAATGTGAAATGTGTTATGCATAGAAACACCTCAAAAAGTTGCTTGCATAATACTTAAGAAACCTACAAGGTGCATACATTCTGGATTATTAGGGATAGTCCTGGGAAACCAGTCTTCGTTCTCAAGTCTCAAAGAAAGTCTTTTGTAGGAATGTTTCCCTTCCACTTGGCACTGGTGAGAACACACCCGAAGCACTGTGTCCCCTTCTGGACTTCCTAGTGTAAGAGTGATATGGTGCTACTAGAGAGGGTCCAATGATCCAAAGATGATTAAGGAACTGCACCATCTCTCCTGAGGAAAGACTGAGAGACCTTGAACCATTTAGCTTAGAGAAGGCTCGGTATATATAAATATATTTATATGTATATGAATACCTGAAGAGAAAGTGTAAAGAAGATGGTGCCGGGCTCTTTTCAGCAGTGCCCAGTTACTATTTTTCCCAACCAAAAAATCAAAATTGTCTGAACAGTGGGGACTTCCAGATTTGGAAGTTCAGTTCAAAGCTTCAGGATTTTGACTACAAACATCCATTTATGATCTTCTTCCCCCATGCAAATTAAAATAAAAATAATTTTATATTTCATATAAGTCTACAGGCAAGGAAATTATTTTTGAAATTATTTTTGCTTGAACAAAATTAGAGATTGAGAATTGTGGGGTTTTGATATGCGATGGAATATTTACTGTGAAACCTAATGGCTTTAATAGTTTGTTTTCTGCAAAGTAGAGTGGGCTTTGGAGTGTGTGCTGATGCATCCCTTCTCCAGTGTGACAGATGGGGTTCATTCTCCATTCACATTTGATGAGGAAACCGTGTACTTGCTTCAAAGGTTGAAAGCAATGTAATGATCAAATCGTAATGCATACCATTCCAAGAAGTTTATTATAGCAACCCAAATCACTTGAATAGATTAATTTAACCAAGTTAATGTACTTCTTTGTGAATAAGGCATTTTCCTTTTCTGAATACAGTATTTTGAGGGACTAATTGGTGGTGGTTGTTGTTTGTTTGTTGTTCCCCCCCCCCCCCAAAAAAAAAAAGTTTAGATAAGCAACTTAAAAATCAGGTCTTCTCATTCTTAGGCTTACATGGTGCCATGTTTTTGTTTAAGAGTAGATGGATTCACCTTTACTATACTTAGTCTCTCCAGGTGATCTTTAAGGGCATAATCAGTTTATTTCCCTCGATTAAAGACCTCAGTACTTAATGGGACATAAATTCTATCATAATTAAATTAATCAGTGTGCCTATGGGCTTCTAGCTCAAGTCTCTTCTTTTGTCTGTCAGTCAAAATGGCATTTCTTGCATCAGAAGTAATTGCTAGGAGAAATGAGAGGATTTTTCTGCTGACCATTTAATTTTGTGCCATGGTTCACAAGGACAATGTCCCGGTGATGCTCTGTCCAGCTTTTTATGTTAAGTGATCTCAAATTGTCAAATGTGTAAAAGTTGGATGGGAAGAATTATGTTCATATCTTGAACAGATCAGAGGGAGAGAGAATAATCTGCTTTTTCCTTGAGGTAAACCTCAAGTTTTCTGGGTAGTTCTAGAGTTGTGCTGGGACGTGTATTGTAACAGGTTGTAGGATGTTCTTTGAAGGATTTATTGTCAAGTCTTCATTGCAATTCTTTTATTTACCAAGAGCTTTGCATGTGGTCCTTTTAAAATATCATTTGGATTTGGTTTAATAAAATGAAAATATTTTAGGAATACAGAATAAAGAATAAAGTATTTCCTGGATTCAGTTTGGAAGTGGGACTAGTGTGGTTTTTGTGTAATATGCCTACATACCATTAAAGCATTATTTTTCTTAATTCAAATTACATGAACAGAAATACGAAAAATATCCAACCATAATTAGACATCTAAAACGTACTAGAATTCAACTCAAGTAGATCAACACACCAAGGAGCTACAGGCTCATGAACTTGCCTTCGTGCATCGTGCTTTTCATAGCCACCAGTCACATCACCTTCTGATCTGAGTCTTTCAGCACTCACAAGCAGTGTTGGATCAGGTCAATACTTAAATGAGACAACATTTTGTTGCTCTAGAAAAATGTTTTTCTTGAACTGGTAGTTGGCTCTTTTTCTCAGAACTAATGTGACAACATGAGGCTCTGGGACAGCATCAGAGAAGAACAGGAGCTATAAGCAAAGGCTTAATAATGTTTGAACATTAAGAATTGTAAAGGTTTTTTTGCAGACATTTTGAAGTCTGCCCTAATCTTGTAGCTTTTCCAAACTGCAGTAAAAGCAATTATGTTTCTGCTTACCTCTGGTTTTGATGTTTTAATTTGTCATCCTCTTGATAGAGGTAGGAAGGTAGATCATGTTCCTGGCTGATTTTTTAACAGCATTATGAAGTTGACTTTTTATTGTGTTTGCAATGTTGTTATGATAGTGATAGGCAGTAGCTTAGCATGCTGGAATAAAATAATTCTTTTGAAGGGTTTGTCCAAAGGCAAATGTTTGGTTTTTTAATTCAAAATTTAAAGTTTCAGTTAAGACATAAAATAAACTTCAGGTTTAAATGTTAATTAAGAGTTGATTTATTTGTACTCCCCTCTGTTTCAGATTGAAAAGCATAATGGACTAGTTCTGTATGATGTATCAAAAAATTAGTTGAGATTTCACTGTAATTATTAACACAAGCATTGTAGGCTTTTTAAAAAATGTACATTACTTGAAACAAGTTAGATGCTGGGATAGTAAATTTGAGATCAGTATTATAGATATCCTTGGTTTTCATTTTCTGTAGGAAAACACCTCTGACTAATACCTGCAGAACACCCATAGGCCTGGTGTTCTCAGGAACTTTGGAAGGAATCTGGTATACCTGCAGTCGCCGGGGTTGGCAAGATAAATGCTGCCTTAGTGCTCTCTTCTGCTCTAAACCTTCTTTGATTGGTAATGAAATGCAGTCCACTGAAGCACAGAATATTGTGCTTATCTCTGTGTATTTCACTAGCAGCTCTATCACTACCTTCTTCTCACTATTCCTTGTTTTAAGCCAACTCTTAATTTTGTCAGGGTGACATTTCTGTATACAAGAAAAACCTTTCAAAATTTGTTGCTAATTATTCTGTGACTCCACTCATGAATACTGTGATAAGTTTTCACATATTCAGATAAGCTTTTCATAACATATCCCATAGGTGAGAAGACTGAATTGCTGTCTAATATACTTGTTCAGAAATATGAAAGATTGTACAATCTGTGATTTTTAATTTTTTTTCTATGTAAGGCTAGAAGATCTTGTATAAATTTCAAAAATAATAGAAGGCAGATTAATCTAGTTAAGAACTATTGTAAATCTCTTATGGAGAAGGTTTTTACTATGATAGTGAAAGATTTAGAAACAAATTTTTGTACCTTAAACAAGGTACTTTATTATAATAATAATTACTTCTTTCATATGATTGGCTAGTAAAAGATAATAGGACATTGTCTTAGCAAATGCATCTCCAGATAATTTTGGAGTATATGATATATCTGACTCTTGTGTGAGAAATTATTTGTGCTAGGACAATGCAAGTAACGTTGCTACCTTCTTTTTCAAGGGGCATGTTAGAAAATAAACTTTTCTCAGATAGTGAAAACCTTGTGATGAAAATGTCATGATCATGTAGTATATGGAAAAAAAAGCTCAATCAAAACATGAGTTCTCCTTTTGGCACTGGCAAAATCATTTGTATTTGAAAAGAAGGGGAGCATCTTTATTTTTCATCTTTTCTAGAGATGGTAACTTTTACTAGAAATCTTAAGCTAATCCCATCTTCAGCAGTGGAAGATGCAACCATGCAAGACAAAAATGGGCATCTGCATAAAGTGGCATATAGTTCCCAGTATAGTTTTCCTCAATTATCATATCTGATGAGTTGGGAACTTTCTGTCAGTGTTGCTGTACTCTCTAACTCTTTCCATCTCTTTCAAGTTCATCTGGTCTGTCTTTTTTTTTATTATTATTTTTATTTATTTATTTTTAATTTCTTTCCCCTTTCTGCTGACTTTTTTAATAGATAGGAGCCCAAAGCAATTTTTTTTACTTCTCTAGGTTGCTTATAAACATTTCTTGTTAATCTAAAAAGATTCACATCTGAGAGGGGAGATTATGGAACGGTAATGAGATAAACTGCAGCTGGGAATAATCAGTGTACAGTTTTAATTCACCCTCCCTGTCTCCTGTTCAGACTCTCTGACTTTGAAGTTGGATGCTTGTGCAATTTAAGGAATCTAGAAAGCTATTTTTGACATTATTGGTGCTATGACAGTAGCTATATGGTAGACCCAGTAGTGATGCTCCATGATGAGTACTGCTTTATTTTGCCTGTGCGAATTAAGTATTCTCTGACTTGATCTATTTAAACTTTGATGAGAGATGTTTGCTGATTACAGGTCTTTCTGCTTTAACAACTTTAACTAGATGACAGAAATAGTATCAAGTTTTTCCTGTCTTTCTTTCTAGGGAAATAGGTGTAAATGGCAGCAAATGAGAAAATACCACAACTAAATGTAAAATGTCTATAAACATACAATGAAAATATTTTTCTGTGTTTACTCATAGAAACAGTTTCACACTTGAAATTAACTTTTAATTAATAGATATCCAAGATGCTGTTATTTTACTGCAGTATTCTTTTGTGCATTTTCACTGGTGCCCTAGTTTTATGAAGCTCAGAGTAGTCACATGAATATATTCTTGGATTTTCATCCAATATTGTTGCTAAGGAAACATCATCTTTAATACTGTATCCTTGTCTGCAGCTTGTCTGTATTAATAAATGCCTGTTAATACTCAGCACAAACCAATTAAAGATGAAAAAAATTTCTTAATTTCTTTTGTAACAATGTAGTTTATTATAGAGTATTTTCCTTCATGATCCACTGTCACTACATACCTCACATAAATTGGAAAGTCATGTCCATGTTTCTGATCATATCCCAAGCACACAGTATGGACAGTTTTTATACTGTGGTTTGGTTTGGTTTTTTTTCCCCTCCCATTGTCTGCTATCAATATTTAATATCATTAATCTAACATAGGTATTGTACAGTGCATGGCCAAAATGGTGGGAATGTTTACATGGTGCTCTAAAAGGGAAAAAGAACCTTTTCTATATGAAGTATAGAAGAGGAGCTTCAATGCAGTAAATTGTGAAACATACCCCTTTTAAGTATACTGTCAAAATGAATACTGGATTTCAGCCTGCTTTGAATATCTGTCTAGAAAAAGACCTGTCAGTCAGAAATACCACTGGAAATCTCAGTTCTTTACAAACCAGCTATTTGGTTTTGTTGCAATAGTGACAGGCAGATTTTTCAATTTTTTTCTTCTTCTCAACTCTTCTGAGAACTATCAGATTTTATAGCCAGTGTCAAACTTAATTTGACATAGCAGTTTTAGACTAATTCCTGCTTTGTTTCATGGCCACATTTGCCTTTTGGACATCTGCCTCTTCAGAACACTGTGTTAGATCTAACATCTGTTCTTGAAAAGCCCAGATCAGAAAGACCAGAAGCAATCAAGAAGGCCTGAAGAACTTGTCTTGTTAGGAATATTTGTTTCCTTTTTTGGACAAGCAGTGATATCTCATTCATCAGCTTAGTCATCCTTCAAGGAAGAGGAAAGAAATCAGGCACAAGTTTACAGTCTAGCTGTGTGGGCTAGATGCAAGCACAGTTTCAGCTTTCTAACCTGGATAGGTCATCCCAGCTTTCATTACCAGGGCAGGAAAAGGAAAACGAGTTCTTTCCTTCTGAGTACAGACCTTTTCATTCCACTAAGGAATCTCCTTCTTGTCCCTAGGAAAAAAAATGCAAGCAAATCCATGTGAGGGGGTGAGTGTATTTAAGTCTGCAGAGCCCACACCAATGGATCTGGAAGCTGTCAAGAGCTGAGCCACACTCACGCTTTTTTGCCTGTCCTCAGAGACCAACTGGTTGGGTAATAAGCAACCGCTTCAAATGCCATCCCAATAGATGTACACTGTTAACACCTCTGCAGAGATGTCTTGGAGATCATAACTGAGGTATCCAGAGTCAACTCACACTCACTGTTTGATTCTGTTAATTGCATCATGCCCATGAGTCAGTGTAGTCCCTGTATAGCAAATCTTCATGGTTATCCATTTCTGAGCACCCATTCTAGTTATATTTTTTTTCTTTCTAAGCTAAGAAGGTATTTAGAGTGCATTGCTCAGAACTGTTTTAGTAATGAAAATTCTTCAATATATGAGCTACAGCAATGCTTTTTACTTTAGAGGTTAGATCAAGATGCTATAATTTTGTATTAATAGCTATGCTTGTAAGTCCAATGAAGGAACCAAAAAGGGTCTCCATATTACTTAAAATTGGAGTCTAATCCTGGAGTTTTGATCAGGACTCAAAATTTCAGACCTTCTCTCTTTGGTCTGAAAGGAATGGTGAGGGAAGGTGTTTTCAGGTAAGTGCTTCTTTAGCCGCTGCCAACAGCTCTGCTGTTCAGTTACGCTGAAATCCCTGCATATTGGCATTTTAAAAAAAGCCAGAAAAACCAGCTTGCTGTTTAAAAATTTTTATTGTATATTTATTTTCTTCTACTTCCAGTGACTGTCCAGAACAGTTGTTAGTAATTTACCATAGAGACTGAAATGATAGGGGAAGGACATCAGTAATTCTCCAGCGTTGTCAGTTGTGATTAAAATATAGACTTTGGATCTTAATTTGTGCTGAATTATCCACCATCAAGGCAGAATTTGAGCTCAGTTGTTAAAGCCAGTTATATAATGATATAGAAGTAATTAATAGTATGATATTGCTATTAGTTATTATTTGTCATTTATTAATTAGAGAGGAAACATTCTCTGTATTCACATAATATACTTTTAGTGGAATGAGTTGGCACACTTGGGCTAGGATGGTGTTTTCCTGGCCCTTCATCGTGCCTTCACCCTTGTCCCTTCCATCTCTGATGCACTGTGTGTGTCACTTCTGGTCTTTAGTTCAAAACACGTTAAGCTAATTTTTGGTTTCTGGAAAGTGTTTTGTAAGGTGTAATGTTGGGGTGCTTTTTGTGTATATGTGTGTGTCCAGGGTGGTGCCTGAGTGTTTTCAAAGTCACAGTTGTGGGGTGGTTTTCACTTTCTTGAAACTGCACAGTGCGCTAGTAGCAGAGCTAAGTATGGGTTTGAAGAGGTCGTGAATCAGTCATAAGACTGCTGTGTTTTTACTTTTTCTCTTAGTTCCAGTAGTTTGGTTTGTTTTTCCTTTTGCTTATTCTTTTAACTTTCATTCTCTTCTTGTATTTCTTTGTTGTCCATATGGACTTATAGCTCCCTCACTGTGGTGTCATTGTAAAAATTAGATCATTTCAGATGCAGTATTTTCTGCTTCTCTGGATGCTTTTCCTCTTTCCCCATGCATACACCATCTGCCTGTGTGTGCTCTGAGAGATGTGCAGGTGTTGGTCAGGATTAGGTGGCAGAACTGAAGTGAAATGTGATAGGTTTTGCCTGCCAGCTCCTTTCTGCATTATTTTTTAATTAGAAGTTGCCCTGTCAAAAAAAAAGGGAAACTTTGGAGTTAAAGATACTCAGAGTTGTGCATATGGAATTTGTCAAGCAATGTCAACTAACTGAAATGCTATATTAAAACAGAAAAAAAAATAAAAGGGTATAGTGTCATAATTTCATGAAATATTAAGCAATTGCTAACATGGTTTTCTCTTCCTCTTTTTGTATATAGGAAATGTATACATTTTTTGAGTTAATTTTTTTTTTTTTGATAACTTTCTGTTTATTCTGTTTATTTCTATGTTTATACACTTTTTTTGTTTCCACCCTTTGAATGTAATCTATTAAAGTCTGCGTTCAGGTGTAAGATTATCTTACCATTGCCAAGTGCTCAGTGTTTCTCCTTTTCAAGTGATGCTGAGAAGATAAATACATTCAGTATATATTGTTAGTCAAGATCGTTATTCTATGATTAGTTAGGGAAGGAAATCTTTTAGCCTAATTAAATAGCCAACTTTGGAAGTTTTATTTTACTGACTTACATGTGGTATTTCTCACATAATTTTGGACTGCCATACCTAGGCTGTGTAGAATGTCATCCAGTAGCTTGGTTGGGTTTCTATTAGAATATATTCTTACTTAATTTTCTGTATTATGGAATACGAATTTTCAGGCCTCATATTCTTCCTTGCAGGTTGCTTGTATAAACAAAACAAAAACTATCTTGCTGCCTAGCATGCTTTCTCACTTGGTCCCAGATTTGACAAAACAGTTGTGATGATCCTCTGTAGACTTTGAAAGACTCTGAAATACAAACTAAACCAAAATTCTCTGCAGCATTTGAAATGTGGAAAGTTAATAATTATTTAAAATCAACTATTCCAAATTGTTCTGTATTAAAATTAAGACATTTAAGATAGTCTTCATCTCACTTCAGTTTAGTCATCTGAAATCTAATCATAATATCTAGTCTGAGGTAGTCATGCTTTGACTTGCTGTGCAAGCAGTGGTGAGAAGGCTTCAGAAGGCTATTTAGTCCTTTCATAAAAAGGATGTCAAGTAGTATGTAGAATGAAGAATTGTTTCTGGAGATACATATCTCTCTCCATTGTTGACAGATGTGTAAATAGCAGTACATGAACTTTTATTTGCCATCCTTTGTGGTTTTAAATGTTAAGAAACAGAAAGAAAGGGAAAAGAGATAACTTCTAAATGCAAGAAAGTCTGACCCAATTTGATAAACTCTGTATTTTGGAACATAGGGTTAATGACTATTCTGCAATAAATTTAATTGGAGAAGGTTTGAAGGTTCAAATTCAAGAAAGGTGGTGGTGGCATGTACTGTATTAAGGGAATTTTACAGCTATCATGGAATCTGTGATCCAAAGTGACTTATTAATATCTACTATCAATGGGGAAATATTGTAAAAACATTTTAAAGGAAAAATAGTAGTGTAACCAACTAGGCAAATACAGAAGTTTCATGCAAAAAATATTTTATATCTTTTTTTTTTTTTTTTTTTTGGCAGCCTTGCTTTGCATCCTGAACGTGTGTTGGTGGCAACAGGTCAAGTTGGAAAAGAACCATACATCTGCGTGTGGGACTCATACACTGTGCAAACTGTATCTGTTCTGAAAGATGTTCACACACATGGTATAGCTTGCTTGGCTTTTGATTTAGATGGTCAGGTATGTAATTAATATTATTTTTTCAAACACCTAAATAAATTGTTTATCTGTCAGAAATCTTGTCATGTAGCTTTCTCTTTTTCCACGTCAGTGTATTGACCCAGGTTTTCCCTGTTTATTCTCAAGTTGAGGAAGAAAGTTGGCATTAGTAGTGACTGAAAAATATACACATTTGTCAATAAAAGTGTAACTTCGAAAGAGTATTGAATGAAGATGAGGTGGTAGGGACATTCTTTGTTGTGTGGCCTGCAGTTCAGGGTTACGGCAAAACGTTGGAAATAGTGGACCCCCTCTGGGTAGGGGTGTGCACAAAATGGTGGTGGTCCCGTTGAGTTACTCATCTTAGGCTCTGAATGTCTTCAGGCAGTATCCCCTTCTCTGTCATGCGTTCTCTATGCTTTGGTGGCTCTCCACATTGGATTCTTTGCTCAGACATATATCCTAGATCTAAAAGCAAAGAAAGAGGTTTTATTGGATTATAATTTTGCTACTTTAAGACATTTTCTGAGTAGTAAATTGTTTCTCAGAGCTGCTGCTTATAAGGGAGATAATTTTTACCAGACGCACTTCCTACTGTGAGTAAAGAGGCTTTTCTTGATGGATGCATTAAAAATGGAAAAGACACAGTAGGTAGCAGCTGGAGAGCTATTAGCCATGAAAGTCCTTTCTGCAGTTGTGCTCTCCTGATCTTATGCAGCATTTCTCACCCTCCTGCTTACCCTTGCAGTGTGATATTCAGATTTACCTATATACTCAATTTCTTTTGCTAAAAAGGTCTGTATCTGTTACTTCCTGCTGCTTTCTCAAGTGAAGATGTGCTTAGACACCAGTTGCTATCCTTAAGACAGTTATCAAATGGAGCTCTATAGAACACAAATAAAAGAAAGCCCATAACTTGCTTCTGTTAAAATATGCTGTAATTGTTGTAGAGAGGTTTTTAGTTTGTTGGAATGATCTACAGATTTTATCATTTAGGTTTCTCATTACTCAGGGGGTCAACTTCTAGAGTCATCTCCTTTCTAGAACATCATTTCTACTTGACGGCCATATCTTTTCTCTATGTTGTACTTGTCCCTGTAAACTTGTGTCACTTCCCCACTCGAACAGACGTAATAATTTAAGGTCAAAATATATCTAACTGGTATTGAAGCCTCTCTTCTGTCTTTTTCAGAATGCAGTTATGCATCCCCTGTGTGTATTGGAGAGTTTTGAATGTAGATCTGAGATTTGTTCTAGGAGTACCCAGTATTGATTCTTATGTTTAAAGCCATAAATGGTCAGAATTTAGGTTGTCTGCTTTTCTCAGCATTTCTGTGTGATCACATTTTTCATTGCTTTTGTTAAAATTTTGTGGTCACAAAGTAAAGCTGAATACAGGTTTTTCAAGAGCTGCATCTCCAGAATTGTCTCCATATAGAAATACAGTAAAACACAAATCCAGTTCAGAAAGATCTGCAAAATAACATGTCTACATCTTGCCTATCCTTTTAAATCCAAATTTTCAGAGTCCTTGACCAGGTTCTTTCAGAGGATTTAATGTTTGATATTAAACACACTTACCTGATATTTTTGGCATTACATGGGCTTATGATTTTAGTAGAAAGATACAGCAATATACTCATATAACAACACAAACCATTGCAACATACAGATGAGTCACAAGAAAATGTTGCTCCTATTACTGGTCTCTGTGTGATCACTGCTATGATACTGGCATCTCCAGTCACCAGGAAGGAATATGTCGACTGAAGTGAGGTCAAGCCCATTGCCCTCTTCAAAGTTTATTAGTTGTTCAGTTTATATACTTTATGTTGGTCTGTGCCACATACACACTCTTCCCCTCCTGGTCTGGCTATCTCAGGAAGACATTATTTATTCTCTATTTATATTTTTTTAATTGTCTTGGGGAATTGGTGCAGGGTTACTGTCCAGTCTCCCTAGTGTTGAGAGAAGTTCAGCTTGCTTTATGGTAGATTATTCCCAAAGCTCACCGTTTTATTTTCCTCTCCTCTCCCTCTCCTCTCCTCTCCTCTCCTCTCCTCTCCTCTCCTCTCCTCTCCTCTCCTCTCCTCTCCTCTCCTCTCCTC
>JAAGNO010026491.1:28282-54814 GCA_033439905.1 Ceryle rudis
TCCTCTCCTCTGGTGTGCTGGTTGTTAACAAGATTTTCTAGTTCTTAGGAGAACTGAGAACATTATTTAATCTCCCTTTTTTTGATAAGTCAGTATATCAGTTTATGTCTGGAAAGGCATCACACAATTTTTTTGTGATAGGTGTGCAGCAGTTGTAAAACTAGTCTGCATTTACACCTCTCAGTGTGAAGTAGGACTGGAATTAAGTGCTTGGAAATGTAGCTGGAATTGAAACTGATGTTCCTTACAAGAATCTTTTCAAAGATGGAATAGAATGGTTGGACTTTGCAGTATCCGAAAGATTGAAAGTGGCATTAATAAATAAGGTGCATGGAGAGCAATTGTATTTAACTTGTTTATTTTCATACTTATAATATTGGAGCTTTTCAGACTGTAAAGAAATGATGGTATTGGGAATAGATTACAGTCTTTGGGAAGTTTGGGGTTTGCTTTTCCTTTACAAACTCTTTGGTAATCTACATAGAAGTTGAAATTAAATTTGTCTTTAATGTGTGTAGGTATTAACTGCTGAACAGTGGGGAAAAAAAAAAGTCCTAAAGATTTTCAAAGCTTTCATTTATCAAGCTTAACATGTCACAATTCATGCGTAAATTAAACAAAGAGACTTAATTTTCTTTAAAAGCAAAACTCAAAATCACTAATTTTCTTTTTGTCTAATCCTTAATACTGGTTATCTTTCTGCTGAGAATTTTTATAGGAATATTAACATTTTGACTGTTAACAGATAAAGTAAAAGTGGAATGTTGACTGTTAAGGTCAATGATTTGTGTTAAGAAATCTGTGCAGAATAGCACACGGTCGTCACAATTGAAGACAAGACACCCTGCAGAGCATAGGAAGATCTCAGACTTTTATTTTTCTATGTTTTCCTGGAACAATCTTTTTGTCCTTCCTGGTAATGTAGTTTAACTGGCTTCAGACTCTTTCTGCATACTAAATAAATTTGTATGTTC
Organism: Ceryle rudis; assembly: GCA_033439905.1. Taxonomy (NCBI): domain Eukaryota; kingdom Metazoa; phylum Chordata; class Aves; order Coraciiformes; family Cerylidae; genus Ceryle; species Ceryle rudis. Next base: position 29,257 of record JAAGNO010026491.1, read on the forward strand.
AGGGTCTTTTTAGTTTCTGGTTTGAGAAAGGATTCAGTAAGGAATAGTTACTCATATGTGCTTTGAAGAATCAAGCAAAAAACTTAAAGTTTGTAACTGTTTTTAACCTTTTTCTTTGGATTGAAGAAAATAGGGTTTTTTTTCTATCTTCTGAACTTGTAAAATAACTACTTAAATTCTACAAATGATATGTAATTAAAGGTAAACACATGTAGTTTCATTAACTTCAGTGCAATTATTCCTTTTTGCAACTGTCTCCTGACTGCTGCTGGCCATGTGTGCTATATATAATTACATATATATAAGCATTATAAATCAGAAATATTTTGTTATCCAAAATATCTTTCAACTTTATGATCATTATGTGGCAACTGAAGAGATGCATCTATGGATGCTTTGGCAGGAGATGTTTCATTAGTTTTCTTCTATCTTGAAACATAGCTATTGCTTCTAACTCAGATATGGTAAGAGCTTGTTATAATTCAAAGTGATGACTCTAGCTTTCATTAATGTATTAAATTATTTATATTTATTTAATTTGGACATTTTTAGCGTTTGGTCTCTGTTGGTTTGGATTCGAAAAACACAGTTTGTGTATGGGACTGGAGAAGAGGAAAATTGTTATCAGTGGCTCCTGGTCATACAGACAGAGTAAGTGGAACTAAAGAATTTGAGTGTCAATGCAATTTTATGTCTGAACAAAAAATGTTTAATGTTTTAGAAACTGAATTTGCATAAAGATTGGATATGTATTAAGATATGTGAAGGTATTTAATATATGTACATTTATTCTAAAATAAAATGCCTAACTCCCTATTTGTTTGTGTATGGTTTGTTGAGACTGTAAGCACGTAAGGGAAGTGCAAAATCAATGCACTTCCTAAACTCTAATCCCCATATGGGAAATCAAAATACAAGTAATTGCTTAAATTTTTCTAGTCTGTAAATGAACCTTAATGTTGTCTTACGTGTTACAATTACTCTAGGGAAAAAAAACAAACAGAACTGATATGAGCTATACATTGCAATTTCAGTATTGAATGAAGGGGTAAAAAGGTCATTCCAATAGTTCCATTTTAAGCATTTCAGACTGTTAATTTGCTACAAGCTTTTACTGTTTTAACTGTCCCATGCTGGAAAGGCCATCTCTGCTGATATCCTTTTTTTTTTTTAATGCAGATATTTGATATTTCTTGGGATTTGTACCAGCCAAACAAGCTCGTCAGCTGTGGCGTAAAACACATCAAGGTAATGAAATAAAAATTCATAAAATATTTATGCTGCAGTAGTTTATATACTATAAAACATATAAAATAGAATCTAAAGGGAATATATAATTATAATCTGAAAGGTCCTTTGTAAGAATAATATTACTTCTCAGTAACTGCAATCATGGATCACACCTGACTACATTAGAGATTTCATAATATATATATTATATACATATAGTGGAAAGCAGACTATCTGTACTCAGTAGAGTTGCTGCCCTGGCAGAAGGAATACAGAAGGAAGGAAACAGTTGTCAGTAGCAGCGTATGTAATGAATGTAATAAAATTTAAATTTAGGTTGTCCAAAACATGCTCTTTGAAATCCAAAGTAGCATAAGACAGGTTGCCCACGTTTTAAGATGTGTCTGGATCCTGAAGTTTCTGATTCTTGAGCAGTTAATGAATTGTTACACTACGGAGGTGAAATGACTTAAAAACCCATTTCTTACAATTTGAGAGAGTATGGGGATACATACAGTGGAAAGAGAAAGGAAAATGCTTTCTTTTTCTTTTAATTTCTTTTCCTTTTTTCTGCTTTCCATTTTCCCTATTCCTACCTTTGTCATTTTAAGTACTCTGTACCTGATACAAGATTTATAATTTGGACAGTTCACGTCTTTGTCAAGCAGAGTGTTTCATTTTGTTTGATCCATGTACAAACTGCCAGGCAGAAACAGCTTTTTTTTTCAGTTTTAACTCTGTCAGCAGTATTATCAATGCTTGATTGCTATCAAATGTGTTTCCTAAAGTCACTACCTTCTCCTGTGCACTGTCTTCTGTGTTACCACAGAACAGCAGTAGATGGCAGCTTGAAATTTCTGTATTGCTCTTATTTGTAGGGTCCTATGGTAGGAAACGTGTTGGTTTTTATAAAGTGAACTTTCAGATTAATATATGTTAATGATTTATTGGAAAAAGTGTTCCATGTTGGCTGGATTGCATACATCTTTGATTTAGTGTAGTGTTTGCCATGTCATTTACAGATTTCCATGAGCTTGATTAGTAATTATATTTTTTTCTATTTCAAGATCTAAAAGGACTGTTATGCTAATAGTGAGCTAATATTTGCCACCAGTGATTTATTACATTTAAGGTGGCCTTATGATGTCAAAACATACCTATTCAGATAAGCAAAAAATTGTCTGCACCATTTCTAAGGCTCTATAAAGCCTTTTTAAAATGCTATTGTTATTTTAAAATAATTGGTGTTTCCTTTTTTAACCAAACATTAACTAAAAATGTGAATCCTAAGGATTTACAGACATTTGGATCGGGCAAGAGATTTTTGTTGATGTGTAATTTTCTTAAGCCATCCCTTCTTGTTCTTTCAGATATCAAGAATGACTTCTCTGTTTGTGATACTATCATGTTTTTTCCTCACATGATATTTTATCCAAATTGTAATATTACCTAAGTTATGTAGATAATTCCAAATGGTCTGATATTGAGGAATTGCTTTTCTTAGATACGTTATCTACTTCCATATTGGAGGTAGGTGTTTGATTATGCAGTGGTTGTGCAGTTACTGCTCAAGCAACAACATAATCTGTGGCCTGTGTACTTTGCTTAAAGATATACTAGTTAAGACATAGGGATTTGTCTAATCAGTATGTGGTTATTTCCTAATTGCGGTATTGTGTTAATGGCACGAAAATCTGTGCATTGTAACTGATTACGTTATCCTGTATTAACTGGTGGCTCTGCTCAGAATTCTGAATGGATTATTGGTAACAGAGAGACTTGCTGTGAAATAGTTTCATAAATGTATACATGGAACATTCTGAGACAGTGTAAGAGTAACCTGTCAGCAGTGATGAAATATTCTTTCACATTTTGCAGTGGACTACTCTAGCAGATTGATGACTTTGCAGTGCACATTTAAATGTTTGGACAGGAAGGTCTGAAGGGAATGTGCAAAGGCTGCTTGTCTGCAGGGATCTCAGAAACTAGTGGCAAGTGTTGCGCTCTGACAAGAGACTTTGCATTACTTTAGTTCAGGAGTCTTTAGTACATGTCATCTGGTAGGAAATTCACTCTTGTATGGTTCTGTAATCATATGCTAATGGTTTATTATAAAGTTCTCTAAAATATCTGTCTTAGATGGCTGCTTTGCATGATCAGTGGTTCTGATAAGTGGTAAGTCTATGTATCCATACTGGAACATGTTGATCCATTGCTGTGGCACTCCCAGCACACCACTGTCTGTTGTTGCACTGCACTGGAGAGCACAGTACTCGCTTCCATGTCTGAAATGTGCAGGTGTACAGGGGAAGGAGGCAGTCAGCCAGTCTTAGACAGCTTCTTGTTGTCTGGTGAGTGATATCAGCAACCAAACAATGAAAGGACATCTCAAGGATGGGGGGAGGAAACTGAAGATTGATGAACTCACGACCACCAGAGGTGCCCCAAGACCCCCATGCATGTGCAACAGGGGGGATGACCACTGTTAGCCACTGTGGGTGAAAAAATACTGTTCAGCTTCTGTGCACGTGCTGGCCACGTGTGCATCAATGCCAGAGCAGTCTCCACGGCCCCGCCAGGAGAGCTATAAGTAACCCGCTGCGGTGGGGAGAGGGGTTAATTCATTTTCGGAAGGTCAACTTAATGCCCATCTTGATCCAAGGGACGCCTTTCAGAAGGCATTAGGACCTACCGACTCCTCTTCCTGAGCATTGTGCTATGGGCCCTCCTCCTGCTCAGCAGTTTCTCTACCACCTTGGGGGCGGTATGTATAGGGGGATGTTAGGTAACTAGTTGGGTTTGCTTGAGTAACATTGGTTTTGCTTATTAGTTGTATGTGTGAGTGCTTGAATAAAATTGTTTTTGCTTATTAGCTGTGTGTGTGAGTGCCATCCTTTGTGTACTGGGAATCCTTCATGAGCCTGGGACAGTCTATAATACAACCAGCTGCTTTCACAGAGAGCAAATGACAACCTTATCAGAAATTTACATGCTTAGAATGCATCTTTAAATGAGTGAAGTAAACATAAAGTGCAAATGCAGCATTGTCAAAGTCTTACATCAAAGAGAGATCATTCTGTTATGAAACTCTTTTCAAAAGTGACTGAAAATACAAGTGACTCACAAATTATGATTTGAAAGAGTTTCACTTTGATTTACTGCTGATAACCTGAAACTCCTGCGATGCTGATGCCATGGAAAGGTAAAGTTGGTTAAAAACATAAGTGGTTAACCAACAGGACAACTAAAGCAGGGAAAAGGGTAGGAATGATAATGTCTTTTGGAGATAAGGTACTTCACTTTCAGATTTAAATATGAAATTCTATTAGCAAAATATCTACTTTTCTAAATCACTTTATTGCAGTTCTGGACCTTGTGTGGCAATTCATTGACACCCAAACGTGGTGTTTTTGGCAAAACTGGTGATCTCCAAACTATATTGTGCCTAGCCTGTGCAAGGGATGAAGTGACATATTCTGGTGCACTGAATGGAGATATATATGTATGGAAGGGGATCAACCTTGTACGGACAATACAGGGAGCACATGCTGTAAGTATGTCTTTTTAAACTAATATAAAATGCTAAATCAATTTCTGGAGTGTTGTAAAGGGCAGTGCAAGATCACCTGGTCTGTTCCTAAACATTTTCAATAATAGAGATTCAGTATGTCTAATATGCCTTTTTTTTTTTTTGTGATCACTGTTATAGTATAAAGTGAATGCTAGATTGAGAAGTGCATTTAGGCATCTATTTATGTATTGTCTACCATTGTCATTGATAGAGTACTTAGTAATCAATACACACATGCACACCCTCCTGTATGCATCCATAGAAATAATAAATGTATTCAAGAAGGCCCATATTATAAAGCAAGAACTATAAAGGGATATTTTAGCTTTCAAATATTCCCTCATTCTTACTCTATAGCTTCAGATCTGATTTTATTGTTTCATGTTCATATTTAGCGTTCAGTAGTGTTCTGTGGTATTCTGCATTTTCCTAAGGTGATGCGGACATTTACTTCTTGATATTCAGGTTAGTAAAATGAAATTTCAAAGGTGCTTATGTTGCATATACAGTCCTGGATTCCCAGAGAAAAGAGTGCATTTTGTCTGCTACCCAAAACTGATCAGGGAAATGCCCTCCCATCCTGTTCAGTGCTGCAGGAGGCACCTGTCCTGTATATTCACTTATTTGTTGCTTGGAGTACGTAGGAATTGCAGCAGTTCGTTTCTCAGAATAATGCAGTGCTTTTCAGCTGGTTTAGTCTGAAATGATCCACTGATAAATGTAGGATGATGAGAGGTTGTTGCTCCATTATCTTATGTGCTGTATTGGTTCTTTGTTGATCACAGGATCAAATTTGAAGTACTCTGCTCCTTATCTTCAGTAGTGTCAGTGGACAGAGCTCAGGTGACCCTGGAATAGGTCTCATCTAGCTTCTATTTTTGGTTCTGGCCTTTTAGGCTCAATGGAATTGTACTTTGCAATACTGAAAATTGAGTAGGGGCGCTAGTCCATGGCTTTGGAATTCATTTTCACAAGAAATTACGAGTCACTACAAATCTCACCAATTTCAGGGGAAAAAAACCCACAATAAAATCTCCTGTGGAAGTTCACATTCTAACAAAATGAAACCTTGTTTTTCAATAAGCTATTACCTTAATTGATAATATTGTCAGGCTAATGTAAGGACAAAATACAGCAGCTTGAATAAGAATACTTCTTCAGCTACACTGTACTATTACCATCGTATTTTACAGTTACTTTGTACTTAATTTTATAAATCGTGTCCTTCTTGTCCATGCTTATAAAAGAAAATGCAAGTGTAAATGATAACATTTGTGATGTGCATATGTTGTTAAAAGCACATCATGTGCATAATAGGGAATTGATATAAATTTCTCTTTGGTGTGTTAGTGTTGGAATTGTCATCCCTGCATGCCTGTTTATCATACCGCATCATTACTCCTCAGCAGGCTTGAATTAAAGTGAAAATTTATTAAAGGAAAGCATGTCTCATTATTTGCATAAATATTGCATGTATTCCTTTCTTGCAGCATAAACAGGAGGTATCGAAGATGCAGGAAAATATTTTCTAAAGCATGTTAGTGGTGTGAGGATATACCATCCATCTGGCAGTTGTCTGCATTAATATGGAAAATGCGTTCTTTTGAAAGGCTGTCTGTCTTTGTTACAGTTACCTTAACTGAAAATACTTCTATTTGTTTATTTTTATTTTAAGAGTAATAAATGTGAAAAATAGGCCATGCTGTCCCAGCATAAACAGCCAAGGAAATGGATAGTGACTTTAACACTATCAAGCAAATTAAGAACTCATAGTTAAGGCAAATTATCTGTCTTCTGTCACAGCAATACTAAGAACTGTAGACAGAGAAGGAAGAGTTTCTGGCACATTCCTATCTGAGTAGAAACAAAGAAGTTGAAAGAAAATAGGATGGGATGACTGCAGAATTCATTAGAAGAGGACTGGAGACTTCACTCGTGTAGATGTGGAAATGAAAAGTAGGAAAAGATGGAAACGAGCAGGGGTTAAGAGTAAAGGCACAGAGTACATGTGCAGTGACCACTGTATAGCAACGGGAAACTCATATTCTAGTTTTGCCAGTCTCTCCTAAATAATAGTACTAACAATGAAAGTTTTAAAAGGGAGAAAGATGCTTTCACAATTGCTTTGTCCTCTAAGTACATTGGCATTGGAGTACTTCAGGGGGTGGCAGTGCATCCAAATCTGGAAATTTAATATTTACCTTGACTAAAAAGAAATTTTAGTTGTTTTATTTTTGTACCAGTGCAAAGAGCAGACTATAGATTCTTCCATTTATTTTATCATCTTATATATTCTAAATTCAAGATAGTTCATGGCTATTAGTACCTGAGTGACATCTTTTGTATATGTCTTAAAAGAAAATATTATGGTTTTTTTTTTTAAACACTGTATGTTTTAAAGATTCTTGTGTGCTGTGCCTTTGCCTTGCATAGTAAATGTACATAAGATGCTTTCTCAGCAGCTGAATAATTTATTCTGAGATAGTCTTTCGAAGGTACACATTAAAGTTGTGTGGATTGATGTCAGAAACTGAGGTTAAATAACAGACTTGAGGTTAAGTAACAGGCACTCTGTTAAAACTATTGCACGCCTATGTTAGTTGGCTGAATACTAATTAAATATAGATGGAAACAATATAATGAACTTAAATGAATGGTTTTAAGCTGGTATCATGTACCAAAACATTGTCACGTAATGTTTTTCTCCAGCTTCTTAGATTAGTCGTGGATTTGAAAGGTAACTGTCCACTTACTTCAGCCAGTAAGAAGTATATGTGGGCAACTATTTTACATTTTTATAGTAATATGCCCATTTTTAAAGTGTTTTATGGGTGATTTGTTAGAAAGATTAAATTTCACAGTAGCGGCTCTCCACTGTAAAATTACTGACACCAACCTTAAATGTTTGTAACGCATTTCCTTGCTGTGCTGTACGTACTGGGAGAGACAATATCTTTGAATACGTGCTCAATGTATGTGTTGCTTTACATGTTAGCATCTATGTCCTGAATTGTATCTAGGAGTAAAAAAGAGGCACTGGAGTTCTTATAGAACTGGTATTCTCCATATTGCTCAGTAGTAGTCGGTTGCTTCTCAGTTTTCCATATGATCTTTCAAGCTTGGTCCTAATTATAGCTAACTGCAGTTGTGTTTTAGGAATTGCATAGTAAGAGTGTGGTGGATTTTATATAAACAACTGTATTTAGATAAATTAACACCTGATTTTTGGCCATTGGAGGCAAGATAAGTCCAGCAGCAACAGAAAACCTGGGACTACTTCACTGCTGGAATCTTCTTGGATACAAGCAGTGACAAAATATTAACACAGTAAAGACCATCTTTGTCAAGTTCTTCTTGTACTTCCCCAGCTTTCACCTATCATTTCTGGTAGATCTGGGCATTTATTTCTTTGTTTGCTCACATTCAACCCTTTTTTTTCAAATTTGAGGGAACACAGATATGACACCAGGTGGTTGTGTTGGAAAAATAGGAAATATTCTGCATGCTGAGAAAACTGGCCATCAGTTTGAGGATTTTTTCCCAGAACTTTCCTGTTCATTGGGGAATGTAATGAAAATTTTGTAGCAGAAGAATGCAGTCTATATGTCAAACTTTGTAACTTTTAAGATGGGAACCTTCAATCTACACCTTTTGTTTTGCTTCAGGAGCACAATCAGTCTCTGTGGCTCACATTATTCAATTCAATCAAAGTCAGTGGAGTTGTTTGCTTCTCATTACTGCTAGCAGGCTATTGACCATCAAGAATCAAATTATGTTAATCCTTCAGCCTGCAATTGTCTTTAAGAGAAGCATGAAGACTCCAAAGTGGATTTGCATTAATAATTTTGACAGTTTTTAAAAGGAAAGATTTAATGGAAGAATTATGACTGGCCAAGTTACTGAAGTAAAGTATCTGTCTTTTTAAGACATTAAGTGTGAACCTAACAATTAAATTAAAGAGTAGCTAAGCTTAGCTTCTTCCATTAGGTACTTACAATCCCCATTAATAAGGGACCTTTTTTCTAGTGTTCATCTAAATCTTCTATTCCCGTGGCATATAGACTGAAACCAGAATGTCCCATTGCATTTCAAGAGATTGAGCAAGCACAACATCTGCCAAATCTCCTTGACAACCAGTATGTCCTTTTCAAGATAAGGATGTTCTGTGAAATGGAAAACAGATTAATCCTGGATCCACTTGATCTTATCTTCAGAACATTCAGCCAGCTTCCCACATCACCAAATGTCTGATTCCTTTTTTAATACTGACTAATTAAATCATGGATTTTGGAAGGAGTTAATTAGAGAAAAGAGAATAATTCTATTATCAAGATTGCATTCCAAAAGGAGCTTTAAAAGATTTAAATATGTGAGAACTTGGGCAGAATTCAGTATACGGTACAAAATGAGCCAAAATTCCTCTAGTCTTTTATTTGCTCAATGATACTAAAAGGTTAATGCAGTAAAACAGGCAGATGGACACACACGCAGAGAAACAAATACAGTTTGGGTTGTATTTTCAAAAATCTCTAGGCTCCTAAAGAAACAGAAAGAGGATTTTCAGGATGTTAGAGATAATGGGAGTTAGCCTTCTAATCTTCTTATGACTTAAAAATTCCCTACATTTCTGTTTAGGCACGTACTACTCCTGAAAATATGGCTTGTCTTAAAAGTCTGTATGCTGAGGATGGACAGGACACACAAAAAAATTTGAGTTCTGTCACACTAGTCTTGCAGTTTTGATTGTCATTTGACAGTCTGGTAATAATATGCTTTTTCTGAGGAAGTAGAAAGATTTCTTTTTTTCTCAACTTGAAAAATGATATCATTGTTACCTGATGGTAGAAAAACAAACAGTCCATATTTCCATTATGATATCTTCCTTAGTTTATAATTCAAGAAGAAAAAACATCTTCGTAGGAGAGAATAGTCCATGAGTACCTGGGAATTCTTACAAACCACAACACTGGATCCTAAATTTTTCTGTAAGTGTACAGCTTTGTTTCCCCCAAAAGCCAATCTCTCCTTTGAAAATTGCTTTTGACTTTTGGGGTTGATATTATTCATTACTGTAAAATCCAGCCCTCAGCCAAAGAAACTATTGGAACTTTACTTTTACTTCTTCACAAAACTGAAGTTTCAGAATAATATTATACAAGATAAATGTATGTTATTGACTCTTCTACCTCTTCTTTGGACCAGAGTTACAGAGAAAGATTGTCCTTTCCATTGTTTTTAATACTCTCCTGTTTTCTTTTGTCATAACTAAATATTAAATATTTTCAATAAATATAGACCAAGTTTTTTAACTTCTCATACACTTATTAGCCAAAGTTGCCCTTCCAAGTAGTTCTGCTAACTGAAACATGTGAGTTATTTCTGAAAATAAGACTAGTATGTTGTGTGGGTTCTTGGCAAAAAGAAAGTGTATGCTATTTAGATAATGTATCACGTTTACATCAAATATAGTGTCTTTGAGGATACAGTATCTTTATTTTAATCAGCCTTGCTTACTCATTATCTTGAAGGAAACATGTATCAAGTGAGTTAAAGAAAATGTGTTAGGTTTGGTTTCCTCGTGTCCACCTTTAAAATAGGAGCTTATATATTTTCAAATGGTATAAAGTGATCACTTTTTCTTATGTTTTCCTTCTAAATTTAAATTTTAAATCAATCTTCCTTGGCTTAAGATGTAAAAAAATCCCAGATATTTTTGGTCTGGTTGCACAGAAGCTTGAGCAATAGCAACAAAGGCCCTGAACCAAACCAATAAAGATCAGTGGAAATCTTGCTGGCATTTGTGAGAGTTGGACCAGGCCCTAAGGAAAGAGGATATGAAACTAAACTATTTCTAAGGGTAAGAAGCAGCATCATGATCATCATCAGGATTAAAGCAGTATTACAACAATTCTCTTATCTTACTGTTTGTCACTGAATGTGAATTCTACTCGTTTTGAGTTTGTTTCCATTTCTGACTTTCATATTTAAAGCTTATATTAGTTGCATATGTTTATGATATTTTCAACAGTGTAACAGGTAGGAAGACAGGAAGATAATACCAGCATGCATAAGAGTTCCACTTTCCATATTGGTATCTCTAATATCTCTCTCTCTCTCCCTCTGATCTGTGTCTGTTAAAAATAACTTCTCTCTTTAGGCAGGAATTTTCAGCATGAATGCATGTGAAGAAGGATTTGCCACGGGTGGCAGGGATGGCTGTGTTCGCTTGTGGGACTTAAATTTTAAACCAATTACTGTGATTGATCTCAGGGAAACAGACCAGGGATATAAAGGTAAAAATAAGTTTGTCACTTTTGATATACTGGTAAGGTAGGAAAGTTACCAGTGTTTTCAACACCAAAAGACTTCAACCAAAAAGTTTCGTTTATGTATGTTAGTGTCAACTATTTGCTACAAAAGAAATTTGATCATTCCAACTAGTATGAAGGTCACACAGACCTCCGTAGTTACTGTAAAATGTTATATGAAGTTGTATACACAGGTTTGGTTTTTTTTTTTTCTTTTAAAGCAATAAAATATGCATCTTTTCTATAGCACAGTAGTTTTTAACAAGGAACACTAATACTTTTAAGAGAACTTAGAAGAGGCAGTGAAATCTACAGTTTAAAAGAGCGGAGTACAATAATTGCATTTGCTACTTATCCAAATTTTCCTAAAATCTATTTGGAAGTAATCTACAGTTTTGTAGCACTTAGATCACTTCTGACATGTGTCTGTGACTTTAGCATGACATAAACTGTAACTGAAGTTTTACATCTAGCAGTCTACAGCATGTTTTCTTAGTGTTCTGGATGTTGATGTAGAAAAGAATATAAATGTATACTGAAGCACTAGTGTCACGGTGTTGCTTTTGTGATCTTGCCAAGAATTTCACAATGTGGTAGAATGTCTGATATTCAATCAGATATTCAGGGTCAATAAATAATGGGTTGCAAGTTAAATCTTTGTATTCCGTAACTGACTTTTAATTCCCACCAAAATTGTGAAATATTGCAACAAGATGGAATACATTCCATTTGAAATGCCCTGTGGTACAGTGACTGTTTAAAATTTACTCAGCTGCTCTTTCTCATCTCTGCTGCATGTAGTTGAAAGCTGTGTTTCATTCCTTATTTCATTCATTCTTTCAAACTTGTTCTCTAGTCCAGATTGTCTCCTTTAGTTTTGATGGAACAGACTCTTGCCATGAGTATTTTTGGTTCTTCTTGATCACTTATGTCAACTCCATCCTCTTTTTGTCTTGTAAAATGCCCATAATAGCTTTTTAAAAAATCCTATCTTTATTAAATTCAGTTTCCTGAATCTTAGTATTTTGTGATATTAAGCTTGAAAAGTTGATGTTCCAAGGGCAGTACGTGTTATATGGAATAGATAAAAGGACGAAAGAAAGAATAAGGGAAGATATACGTATACTTCTTGTCATTTTCTTGCTTTTATGTTCTGTCACGTGCTACATTACCTTTGTTCCACAGATTCTCAGGATCTATATCTTTTGGTAACAATCTCTCTTCTACAGGTCTGTCTGTAAGAAGTGTTTGCTGGAGAGGAGACCATATACTTGTCGGGACACAAGATAGTGAAATTTTTGAAATTGTGGTGCATGAGCGTAATAAGCCTTTCCTGATAATGCAAGGCCATTGTGAAGGAGAGCTGTGGGCCTTGGCTGTTCATCCTACAAAACCTCTAGCAATGACTGGAAGTGATGATCGATCAGTCAGGTTAAATCTTGTTTCTTTGTTTAACTGTGTACGTTTTATAAAGCTGATTTTGTAAATAACTTAATTGAAATGTATACATTTAAAACGTATTAAAATGTGGCATTAAAGTGTTTCTGAACCAGTCAAGTTATATGTGAAATTAATGCTCTTCAGTAATGAAATTTAGTGAAAATATGCTTTTCACAAAGAAAGATATGTATGAAATTTGAACAAATTTCATTTAGCCTAGAATTAAGTACTCATATGCAAGTATCCTGTAGGTGTTTTCTTTTCAGGAGTTGCATTAAGCATACACAGGTTACAATAAAAAAAAAAAGTTAATAAAAAAATTTGTACTATTACCTCACTTTTTCACATGCTCCAAAATTAACTTTTAGCTTGGGAGTTTCAGTAAACTTAATGCAGGCCTACTAAATAGAATCTATGTTCTAAAAAAAAAAAACCAACCCAGTAAATTACTCACTTTTAAACGTTTTTTTTTGTCAAAACCAGCTTTTCTTTCTTAAAAATTAAATTCCTCTAGAATTCCAGGTACATCTTGTACAATGTAGATGTCATGTATCTTATAGTAAAAATGTTCATGTTATAAAATTACCTAGTCATATGTAACAAGTTATGAATTATGACTTGTTATTAGGAAGGGATATGTTTAGTGAGCAACAGTCTTTAATTGTTCCTTAATGTTCTTGGCTAAAATGATGAGCAAAAGAGTGGAATTGCCAGAGAGTGGTCTAAAAGTAATATTGTCACATGTTGTCGTTCTTTTTATATTCAGAAAGTCAATTAAAATTAATCTGCCCCTGCATTTTCTCATTAGATATTTTCTCACTATTTTAAGTGCAAGAATATTCTTTGCTGTATGCAAAATTCACACTTTTTCCTTTGACTTTACTTGTGGAAAATTATTTTAAAATAGGACACTGACACATTACGTGCTCTGCAGAAATTGTAGGCTTCAAGTTATCTATGACACAACTACAAACCACGCCATACTTTCATAATTATTACTTTATTTTAGAATTTGGAGTTTAATAGACCATGCTCTGATTGCCCGGTGCAATATGGAGGAACCCATTCGCTGTGCTGCAGTTAGTACTGATGGAATCCATCTCGCTCTCGGAATGAAGGATGGCTCTTTCACTGTTCTTCGAGTCAGGTATGTTACAAAAATCAAAGATACTCATAAAAGCAATTAGGCAATATGCTTGAAAAAGTTGCGTATATATTGACACCGTAGCAACCATAGGTGAGGAGATCACTTACCTTTCTGTTTTCGATTACTAATCTTGAGGGTGCTCACGTTTTTTAGATGTTTGCACTACATGTGTTCACGTTGTTTCATAACAACACATTTGAGAAAGAATATCAGTCTATTTGCAAAGAATGGCACTGTACTAGGAAGTGTTTTACTTTAGGTTTTAGTTTTATTAATTATTCATGAATTATTGAGAAATAAATTTGCATTATTTCCTAAATTGTTTCCATGTGTTGGAATGCTGCACATCATGCATAGAGAAGCAGTGTTGCCTTGTTGCTGTGATGTTGCTGTGTCTCATATCAGTGAGGTTTTCTTCCCTGAGTGAATAAAGATCTGGTAATCTACCTGACTGAATTTTTGTGTGTGTGTGTGGACCCAGCTTGATCTGTTCCCTTTGTTTGGTCCCCCTCAGTCCAGTGCATTACCTTCTTGTTGACTTCTCTTTTTCTGGCCGCAAAGCCTTACCCAACTCTAAAATAGGAGTGTTCTGTTTGCACGTATGATATAAAGCTCACTTCATCATTTCATGATTTTGTCTGTCTTTTAAAACTGGGAACTTGACGGTATCATAAGGCCCTTCTGTAATTATGACATGCTTTCTTTCATACTACAGAGATATGACTGAGGTTGTTCATATCAAAGACAGGAAAGAAGCTATTCATGAACTGAAATATTCACCAGATGGGAATTTCCTAGCTGTTGGTTCCAATGACAGCTCTGTGGATATATATGGTGTTGTTCAGCGATACAAGAAAGTTGGGGAATGTATCGGATCTTTGAGCTTCATCACCCATATGGATTGGTCTTCGGACAGTAAATACTTACAGACAAATGATGGCAATGGGAAGAGACTTTTTTACAGAATGCCAAGTAAGATTCTGAGTTGCCTTTATGATATCTGTTACTTATCACAAAAAAAAATGATTACAGAAAGTCAGTATGGTAGTTTTATATAAAACAACCAAATATAGGTCCCAGATCAAAACATGGGGTTATAGAGCACTTTTTTTCCTAAGTTTGTATGAATATTTGCTATATTTGAATAAGTACAGCATTTTCTGATACAGTTACTTAAATATTTTTATTCTTATATTTTTACTTTTCTCTGTAATGCACTTTTTCATGGTAGAGATGCTGGCTTATAATTTATTTTATTTCTGAAAGCTGAATCTTTGCTTCCAGTTTTTTAGAAAAAGAATAATATTGCATTCAAATTCAATTTTGCAATAGCTTAATAGCCTTGTACTCATTGAGCCCGGATGTTAAATGGATTATCATTTGCTTGTGCTGTGTGTTTTCTAAAACGTGTGCAAAAATCAGTATGTTGCATCTCTGAAGAGTCAACTGGTTTTCTAGAACTGTGTTTACAGCAGAATTGAAGAATTTAACTTAAAAGAACTTTTACAGTGATATATTTGTAATAGATATAAACAACTGAAATGTAAATGAATTTGGATGTAGAATGGGATCAGGTAACTGTAGAGAAAATGAGAGTACCTAATATAAGGATGCCTGAATGTTAGAAATTACTCACTGGAAACAGTAGAAATATTGAAGCTGTGATACAGGTATGATTCAATCATGCTACCTTAAAAATGAATAAAAATATTAAAATTATAGTTAGCCTACTAATAGTGCAAGTTCAAAGATGTCTTTTTTATTGCAGAGGACTATTAAAGAAAATTACATAATACATAATAGTACTACATAATAGTAAAATAAAGTTTTCAGACTCAAAGTTTGTGACAACACCATTGATGTAAATATTTTTCAAGATAACGCTGTCTTGAAAATTTGACTGACATCTCAGACTCCTAAAACAGTTTTCATCAAGACAGTTCCCTCTGCAGGGGACATATGCACATTGAAAGTATATCTTAAAGCTTCAAATTTAAGTAGTCCTGATTACAATATGTCAAGGGCAGTGTTTGTTACAAGGTTTGACTTGTATCTTTTGTGTGTATACACTCTTTACATAGTATCATTCTATATTTTTCCCACTCATCCTATTTGCGTGTCATGACCGCTTACTATATTGTCCCTTCATTTGTTATATAATATTTACATTTTGCACTTTACATTATTCATAGTTCCTTGGAGCTTTTTGTGACTCTTTGCTGAAGCATCTAATTCATTCTATGCATGATTGATTTTGCACTGAATGAGACAGAAGATCTATAAGAAAAGATAGTAAGTGAGAATTTAATTAGACTGTAACAAATACACTAAGGAGGAGTAATTTGAGGTTATGTAGGCAGCTTTCAGCGTGGAGTTTCTTGATATATTAGAAAGTGGGATAGTAAAAGCTTGTTTATGAAAAAAAATTAGCAAAGTCAATAAAGCTAGAGGAATCTCCAAGTACTGAAAAATAATGATCAGAATCATATAACATTTGAAATTCCCCTAAAAATTATTAAGGACCATAGAGTTGCCCAATACAAGATTTGGTAAGACTTAATCATGGATATAACCTGTATTATTGGTGGGTTTGTTTAGTGGGTTTTTTTGTTGTTTTTTTTTGTTTTGTTTTGGTTTGGTTTTGGTTTTTGTTTGTTTGTTTTGTTTGTTTTTTGTTTTTGTTTTGTTTTAATTTAGGTTAGTGATTGAACTAGATATGAAGTAAATAGATCAAAGGGTGCAGTTATTCAGTTTCTTCATCAGAGCTGAAGGATCTTCAAACAGGGTGCTTGAGTTCCTTTCCTGTTTTTGAAGGAATATGTAGTAGTTAAACTTTTCTGTGAGTGTGGGCTTTTGTTGTTCATGTTCATGGGTTTTGTTCTTCACGTTCAGCTGGATCCTCCTGTGTTCTAGTTTGTGCTCATTGCCCCTTGTCCTGTCCCCGGGTACCACTGAATTCTATTAAAAGTAAGAAAACGGGAAGAAACCCAGCACAGTTCAAATTTGTTAACTCTGAAGACTGAGAGGTGAATTGTTGTCAGTATCAGGCTCAGGTTCTGCAATTGCACACTCAGTCTGATTTACAACTTTGACACTGGCTTGCATTGGTCTTGTGTTGCTCCTGTGCTCTGCTTCGGGCTGCTCGTGAAGACACAGTATTTATTAAATGGGCCATGGGTCTGACTCAGTACTTAAGTGCTTACATGAAACTTTGTGGGATTGGAACAGTTTTATTACAGAGCTGATGTGAAGTAATGTAACAAGGATCTAAGCATAAAATTGCTATTTACAGTTGCCAGATGTGAATGAGTTCTTCAGTTTTTTGCTCTAAATAATCCAGGCTTCTAGAATAGTTCAGGGGCAAAATTTTTCCAAATTCTTAGAATGACTACATGTGTTCTTTTGGTAAACATTTAAAAATAATGCAGCCTTAAACAATATCAAGGAATAGTGAAAACTGTAAAGGACCAAACCCATGTTCTTCTGTTAAGTAGTCTTGAGAAGCCTTAGGGTTAGTCATAGTAGAGAATATTACATCAGGACAGTTTTAGAAATCGGTTCTTAACTCTGTCTCACTTGGATTTGATTTCCAGAGAATTTAAAAAAAAATTTGCATTCTTTAAAACTGTATGTTAATATTGAAAAATAGCTCTTTATTTTTGTTCTTAGGTGGAAAAGAAGTAACGAACAAGGAAGAATTAAAAGGCATTCAGTGGGCATCGTGGACCTGTGTTTCTGGCCTTGAAGTTAATGGAATCTGGCCCAAATATTCAGATATAAATGATATAAATTCCGTGGATGCAAATTTTATTGGGCAAGTTATGGTTACAGCTGATGATTATGGAATAGTAAAGCTCTTCCGATACCCATGCCTAAGAAAAGGTTGTGCCTTTAAGTTCAATTATAAATGTGTATTATTTTAATTTTTCATTACTCGGGAAAAAGCTTTCAGGAAACTGGGCTTTTGAAAGTTATCTAAACAGCCAATATTCATTCTTAGAAGTTTAGTTAGAGCTCAGAGGTGAAAAAAAATAATAGGCTGGTGTATTGACAATTGTACCAGCATTTTATTTGCATTTTAAATGGGAGAGTCAAAGTTTTTACATATATTTTATTTTGTGGAATAGTTCTTTTTTTTTATCTACCCTTTTGTGAGATATATATCTTTGTTTCACATTGGTCTTCAAATAGTTTCCTCTATTCCTCTGAAAGTTATTTTTTTTTCTAGTTCCTAGCCCAAATCTCCATTACAGAGCGACAGCATATCTGTGTCACAGACATTTTTTCCCTTTACTAAATGATTAGAGGCAATAAATAAACTTTATTTGCAGTTCACTTTAAGAACTTTTCCACAAGATCTTTCCTCAGAATTTTACTAGCAATAAGGACAAATCTCATGTGAAATTTTTTAAAACTGGAGCCTATAGCAAGGCATAAAGTTTGAAAGTTTACTGTTCAGGACTGAGTGAACAGGGGAGAGCTACATATCTTTTTAGATGAGAAAGGCTTATTTTCTTCAGAGCTCTTTGAAGAATCCAATTCTAGACAGCACTGAAGTTGAATTGTAAGAAATGATCAATAGCAGAGATCTCTGTCTTCAAGCTGGTAACATGATGATGATCAGAGAAAGCCTGTGAAATGTTCCTTTGCAAAAGCAGAGTCCTCTTAACCGCAAAAGCTTCCTTGGGGTCTAGATTAAATCTCTGAAGCTTGGAAGGTGAAAGAGAAGGTTGCACTGTTGCATCATTGCAGTTTGCAGCATTGCGTGTTTAATGCTGCAGCGGCTGCACGATCATTATGCTGGGTCTTAGGATACGTCTTCTAACAATATGTGCTTAAAGAAATGGTTTGGGTGGTTGTTTTTGTTTTTGGGTTTTTTTGGTTGGTTTTGTTTGTTTTTAAGATCACTGATATTCCCCTACAGGTTTTTCACTCTTTGTAAAAGATGATACTCAAACTTATTTCATTTCAGTCTTTCCAGTTTTTCTTTTAAAGTGATAAGGCTTTCATTGATACCTGAGGGAATAAAAAATACATTCTTTAAAACAGTTTTCTGTACATTTGAAGGTGGCTGAATTTGTTCCTCTTTTATCCCCTATTTTGCACTAGAATTGTAAAACCAAAGGAGACAATCTGTATAAAGGAGTGCTGTTAGGAACTTCTTTTTAGCAACTGATCCAATGATTGTGTTGTAATTACGTAGCAGCCAGTGAAAACTACTGCTACTACCACTATTGCCACTGCCGCCAAATGTGTGAGGATATGAATTGCGAGAAGTGCTTAGCACTCAAATTGCGTAAAGAGTGGGAACCAGTGCTACAAGTACACATGTGAGGGTGTTTTCACAGAGCTAAATATACGTCATTTAACACTTAAATAACTACCCTCTTTTCAATGGCGAACAATAATTGACAAAATCTTGGTTTGTAAAAACGGACGTTAATACATTAAAATTTTAAAAAGTGTTCCTTTAGTACACCTAATATAGCACTCTCCTAGGTATTCTCTCTTTGTGTTTCACATGTTAAGGATACTGTATCCGGGAATCCGACCTTAAAAATTTATCTTAAGGACAGATAAAGACTACAAAAAGTTGCTGCTATTCAGATGTCACTAGTAATTAGGGTATTTTAAATAAGCTTTTCATTTATATAAGAGATCCTTGATATGTTTTCCTATAGGTGCTTCTGAAACATTTATTCCACATATATTGAAAGAGATTTTTATTCTTCTTCTAGGAGCAAAGTTTAAAAAATATCTTGGTCATTCTGCTCACGTGACAAATGTCAGATGGTCACACGATCACCAGTGGGTTGTGTCCATTGGGGGAGCTGATCATTCTGTCTTTCAGTGGAAATTTGTCCCTGACCGGAAGTTGAAGGATTCTCTTCATATAGCACCCCAAGGTAGGTAACTTATAAAAAACTAAAAAAGGTGGGAGGAGAGTCTTTACTCCTAAGACTAGCCTTTGTGAACTTCAGACTCTGGATATAAGAGAGTAAGCCTGGAAGAGGGAAGATTCTCCACTAGTCAATGAAGAGCAGGTCACAGATTAGTTATGCAAATTGAATATACACGAGTCTATGGACCCTGATGGGATGCACCCACGAGTGTTGAGAGAGGTGGTTGATGTTATCGCCCTACCACTCTCCATCATTTTCAAAGGATCATGGCAAACAGGAGAGGTGCCTGAGGACTGGAGGAAAGCCAATGTCACTCCAGTCTTCAAAAAGGGCAAGAAGGAGGATCCAGGAAATTACAGACCAGTCAGCCTCACCTCCAGCCCTGGAAAAATGCTGGAGCCGCTCATTTTGGAGGCCATCTCTAAGCGCTTGGAAGAGAAGAGCATTATCAGGAGTAGTCAGCATGGATCTACCAAGGGGAAATCATGCTTGACTGATTTCCCTTCTGACAGCCTTCTATGATGTTGTAACTAAATGGACAGAGGCAGGGAGAACAGTGGATGTAGTCTCTTTTGATCTTAGCAAGGCGTTTGACGCAGTCTCCCATAACATCCTTGAGAGCAAGCTCAGGAATTGTGTGATAGAAGAATGGACAGTGGAATGGATTAAGAACTGGCTACACAATAGAGCCTAAAGAGTGGTGATCAATGGTGTAGAGTCCAGCTGGAGACCTGTAACTAGTGGAGTCCCCCAGGGATCAGTCCTGTTCAACATCTTTATCAATGACCTTGATGATGGGATGGAGTGTTTTCTCAGCAAGTTTGCTGATGACACTAAACAGGGAGGATTGGCTGATTCACCTGAAGGCTGTGTGGCCATTCAGCAAGATTTGGACAGACTGGAGATCTGGGCGAAGAGGAACCTAATGAGTTTTAACAAGAGCAAGTGCAGAGTCCTGCACCTGGGAAGAAACAATAAAATGCACCAGTACAGGTTAGGAGATGATCTGCTAGAGAATTGCTCTGTGGAAAGGGACGTTGAAATCCTGACAGACAGCAAGCTATCCATGGGACAACAATGTTTTTCTCTAGATCACTGTCAAAAATGTTAAGTAGTATTGCTCCAAAGACTATTGCATCTTTCTAGAAGTAATTCTTAATGAGTGGTGACCCTCTCTTTGCAATTGCATATTGAAATATTTTAAAATCCATTTGTGTTCTAGACTGATTTTGTGTCTGGATTCATAATCAAAAAATGTGCTATTTCAAATCAGAAGTTACAGAAAATTCAAAGTATATTATCATTTATCAGCCAGGACATTCTTTTCAGTTTCTGTTGGAGTGAAACTCTGTGCTACATTGTCTGGCTTTCCCCAGGTGTAAAACACTAACATTAAATGACTACTCTTATTTTTCCTCACAGTCTCTGAAAATTTTACCTCTTCCTTCCCGTATCTGATTTATTTTGCAATTTCTTTTTTTTTTTCCCTCCCTAATCTGCCTGAAGAATTGCTACTTACACTAATGTCTCACCTAACCCTAAATTTATCTTTGGAGACCCTTATTGATAATTTTATTCAACTCTTAATTTCTTCTTTATATTCATTGCATGGTTCTCTTTTTACTTCTTTTCTGCCCAACGTTAGTGTTGATGAAATAATTTTAATGAACAAAAACCAATTTGCTCCCAAAAATCAATAAAATTTTCAGACTTACAGATTGGCGTATGTCTAGTGTATCAGCAGAATTAATCCTGTCAATTATTAGCAGTTTGTGTTGTAGTTAATATAAGCATTGGCTATCAAATCAGAAACTTTAAGTAGTTTAAAGACTTTCTGTTTTGGAACTTAGGTAGCTTCATTTTCTGTTTCTTTTTTTCTTGGTGGCAGAAACTCTGGTTGATTCTAATAGTGATGAATCAGATTCAGATCAGTCTGATGTTCCAGAGCTGGACTCTGAAATTGAGCAAGAGACACAGATCACCTATCGTCGACAGGTAAAGATTTTAGTTTTAATGGCAGTTGGATAGCTTCTCAGGGTTTAAGTTGCTTTTTCATGAAGACCTGTTGAAATCTGAAAACTGGGGAGCATGAACAGACCAAGATCTTAAGAATTGTTACTATCTGATATATTCAAAATATATATATCAAGATAAAATAGAGGGAAAAAAAAGGTGATTACATATATTCCTAGCATGTTCTATTAGAGTACTGGTTGTAATTTAAAAGCAAGTTACACTATACAATAACCAGCTACATTTATTGGAGATTTTTTTCAGTGATGTCAGTAGAACATTTTTGTGGGTGATTAACTGTGGCTGACTTTTCAGAAACATTCTTTTCTTAAGATTCTTTAAATTTATAAGTGTGCACTTTTTTTAAAGGTTTACAAAGAAGATCTACCTCAACTTAAAGAGCAATGCAAAGAAAAAAGAAAAAGTGCAGCATCTAAGAGACGAGAACGAGCTCCAGGGAACAGTATAAGATTACATTTTGTTCATGGGTATGAAAAATAAAATCCTTGAAAATATACAAGCAGACTGTTTGTGTTTTGCAGATTGGTGTTTGTAATTCAGTAAGACTTTTAGATCTCTTGCTTCATGATTTACACTATTTTTGTTAAAATAAGTTTACACTAAGTTAATAGAAAGCTTTGATGCCAAGCTAGACTAATTCTGAACATGAATTCTGAAGTGAATTTGCACTGAAACTTTAGCTGATACTTATTATTTGAATAGAGGTGACATTCAGTATCTGGAAAGTAATAGTTCTCTTTGGTGTATTATTTTGGAAGCTAGACAGAAACTTGGTGTATTTGCAGATGACTGTGTTGTAGTAAGTGGTGTTTCTATCAGTGTTTTATTAAAAAAAAAAATATAAACTGTTTTTATCTAAGCTGAAACAAGACGTTCCTCTGTTAGTTTAGAAATTACGTTTCATAATTAATAGGTCCTGTAAGTGTGTTAAAATTCAGTTTCATTCTCTTTTTGGTCCTAGTTTGAGTAACAAAATGACTTTCAGATGCATCCTTGAATCTTGAATTCTTGAATTTCCTCTTTAGGATTGGTAGTCTCCCATAACTCTTCATAAGTAAAGATTTCATTAGAAAAAAAAGATGTGGTATTTTAAAGCAAACTGGCAGTAGATGTTAGTACATTAGAATAATGATCAGAAATATACATTCCCTTGATACAAAGCAAACCCAAAGCCTTTATTAAATTATGGTGTTAGAAATCAGGTAATACTGTGTTTTCCTTTCAAAAGATATCATTATGCAGGAATACAACTTCTTTTTAGAGATAACTAAATGCACGGCTAAGTTACTGATACTGTCTCTCTTTATAATGACACTTAAGCAATTTTAGAGGGGCTCCACATGGAATGCATAATAAATTAATTGGCTAGGAACAGTTAATCATTCAACTCAGCAGTTTTGTCTGTAGAAGACATGGAGTCTGAAGAATAGCTTTGGAAATAGACAGCTGGAAAGCTTGGTACAGCATTGTGGTTTTATTTCTATTTTTGAGGCTCTAGAATTCTCAATTGAAGATTTTTATATCTGTGTAGAAAATGCATTAAGCTGGGTAGGCATATGTAGTCTTTAAAATTTGGTCTAAGAATCAAACCAAATGATCCTGAAGATGTAGCACAAGCAAGGGCCCTGGATCTTTGGGATTATTGTTATTTCCTTCACAACAGAAGTGAAGCTTGGCCAGAATATCCAGGAATGACCAGAAGTAGAATGTCCAGTTGAGTTCTGTCTGGTTACCCAGTGGGCATCAAGGAAACTAATGAAGAATCCATGCTGAACAACAGATTTTTCTCAATGTCCAGGCTGTTAACTTTAAAGTGACCCACATCCAAGTGAGTAATAGGCATATTCTCTGATTCAGGAAGTCTGCTTTGCTTCATCTTTCTTTAGCTGCAACGGAAATGTCTTGGATGTTTCTTGAAAGTGTAAAAAAGTGGTGCTTTTTTGAACTAGCGGAACATGAATCTCTTTTTCCTTTCTTTGTTTTTGAGCACGTTGGTTTTGTGTTTTGAATTCGTCAACTGCCTTGAAAGATTAACTTTTAAAAAACTCTTCATATCCTGTAAGAAATTTTTTAAAACCTCTGGTTAATTCCCATTTTGTAAGGGGATAAAAAGAATAATGCTGTGTATGTGAGCCAGTCACTGACTCATACGGATAGGAATGC
Source organism: Ceryle rudis (assembly GCA_033439905.1). Taxonomy (NCBI): domain Eukaryota; kingdom Metazoa; phylum Chordata; class Aves; order Coraciiformes; family Cerylidae; genus Ceryle; species Ceryle rudis. The sequence goes on from JAAGNO010026491.1 coordinate 53,053, forward strand.
AACTTCTATTAACAGGTTAATCTTTAAGTGCATCCTTCTCTAAGAGATCTGATGCAGTCATGATCAGAAACATGTTCTTAAAGCAGTGTACTAGTTTGGCCTCTTTTTGACTATTCCTGTATTTTCTTTCTGCCATGTCTTTGACAGTGGTGGTGATTCAAAAACTTTCATGACATTCAGAGGAACCCCTTTTCAGACTCAATGATTATAATATTTTCTTTTTCCTGTCAGAGTACAGGGATGCAAATACAATGTTTATGTCCTGTATTCTCTCTATGCTGCTGATCTGACAACAATGATATTTTTTCTTTTTTAATATTCAAAGTATTTAAAAAAAAAAAAATCTAGTTTGAGTTTCATGGCATTCATTGAACTGACCTCATCATAAGATGAAGTTTAGTTAGTTTTCAAGATGACATAGGTTTTCTCATGCTCTTAAATGAGTCTTATGACACCTTGCATGGATTCCTACGAGAGGGCTACAGATACCTACAAATAGCATCTGAAGGCAGTAGACTGTAAGTGGGTCCTGTTGAGAAAATACTATTGCCATGCAAAAATATTAAAAAAAAAAAAAAATTAAAATACCTACCTTTGTGCTAAAGACTCTGACCTCAGCCATGTGTATTGACATTCTGTTCTTCTGGAGATTTTTAGGGAAGAGTTGCACTGCATTTGGAAATTTCCCATACATAGTTTGAAGTTTCTTCATGAAATTTCCCATACAAATTTTGAAAATCTTAGAGCACCAGACAAACTATGGACATTGCCTCTTTTCTGAGAGAGGACACTACTTGTGAAGTAGCCCCTTAGCTATAGACGTGTAACTTACAACTGTGGGTAGGATCCAGGTACAGGCTAAAAAATTTATAATTGTGTGCCTAAAAATAGGTGGGTTTCTGTGTGTATCTAAACTTCTGTCAGTCAGTGGAGATCCAGTCAGTAGTCTATGGAGCATAAAGAATGATTTGGCTCAAGTAAAATTAAATGCTGACTGTTTGGTCAGCTGAATAGCCCTGCAGGTTCCATTGACTGTATTGACTAGAACACCGTTGATTAAAATATAGGTGTTACTTTATCTAAAACACATGTAAATACCTTCATTTATCTTTCTTGATCTGAAACTGAATCCTGTCCCTCCCCTTCATGACCTTGGTAATGGCAAAATTTTTTTCTTACATAGCATTGAGGGAGCTATCTTCTGAAAATGACTGTCACATTAACTTGAATCAGTCCTGGACAGATGGTTTGATAAGCTGTTACTGAAGACCACTTGAAAATGTCAACTACTGCAGAATGCAGTGCTATGTTTATTGTGTCTTATTATACATTATCTAGTAACTATGCTGTAGAGCTTTTTTTCATTATTATTTAGTTTCTAGCTGCAAATCAAGTTGTCTTGTAAATTAATTCTGTAGTTTTTTTCTGCATGGGAAGAAATTGTTTCTCTTCATACTTTTTCTGAGATTAGCTAATAATCTCAGATCTAAATTGGTTTAATAATATGGAGACTAAGTATTCTGGAGCTGTGTAGCATGCTCTCAGGAAATGAACTTCTACACTGAAACATGCTTCTTTTCATCTCTGCTTGGATTGTCTAAGACCACCACTTTATCCCTCTGGTGAAAAGTACCTCTATAATCATGGAGTTAGCAAACTGTCATGTGGGAAAGACCAGATATGTTTAACTGAATTACAAAATGTCTTTGCTCTGCTCGATACTTTGATGAAATCTGTTTTATTGTAACTGTAAACAATTTAT
>JAAGNO010026491.1:54914-65635 GCA_033439905.1 Ceryle rudis
CACTGATAACAGGCACCAGACAGATTGGTCTTTCAGGTCAATTTTAACTCTGCTTTTTGTAGCAGTAACTGAAGTGAACTGAAATCCAAACTCCCGATCATATATAGATATGAGTAATAACTATTTCTCTTCATCCAAGATATATTTTGGATGGTTTGGGTAGACCTGTGATATATGGCATTACTGCACTCCATTTCACTGTGCATAATTTAGGGTATATAGGCAATTGTTATGACAAGAGCTGCCAAAATTCTGAACTGATGGATGTCAGGTAGAAGGATCTGAGACCCTTTGGCTGTCTTAAAGCTTTTTACTTTTATAGATGACTGCTAAGCTTGTAAGAAATTGCTCAATGTCTGGTATTTCTAAAGCATTATTTTTTTCAGCATACATATTTTCATAGCTACCTTAAAAAATATTCTCATTTAGGGTGTGTATTCAGAATTTTAAAAAATACTTTGCACATGCAAAGGAAATCCATTATTTTTAACAGAGTACAGTGCAGAGTGAAGCAGAGGAAAATGACATCTGAGCAATGATAGGTCCAGATACCTTCTTCGGCACTGTGCCTGCATTTGTAATCCCTGCCCCCTCACTGAATGCTGTCATGTCCTTAAACATTGCATACTGTGATAGGTTATTTTTGTTTTCTTTCTTTATAGTTGCTGTAGCTCATTGTATATTATGTCCCTTTTAAAACTAGTGGCTGCCCAGCCAGGCAGGGCAAGCAGACAGCACGTTGGGTCAGGCAGAAATCGGCTTTAAAACATATGCACGTGTTGCTGCTGTGGGAAATTGCTAGTGAAGGATATGGGTAGAGGGAGAGAGAAGCATGACTGAAGAGTCTGCACGTACATTGTGAGTCTGAATTGTTGGTCACTTTGAGAAGAGCAGGGAGCAGACATAGAACTGAGTGTCAGGCCTAGTGGAAAGAGATTTTTGTAGAGACCTTGAAGGGATGGTAACTCAGGAGACATTGAAAAGTTGCTGGACTGGGAACAAACCTAAGTTTAAAAACCTGCCTGTGGCTATCAATCTAAACAGTGTCTTGGAGGTACACTTACTGAAAAGCTTTTAATTTTGTGCTATCACAGTCTTTTCTGGTTTAAGAAGTTCACTTTGCTTGCTCGTGTTCTAATGAGACTCAGCTTTGGACTTCACAATATCTCAGACAATAAAAAATGGAGGAGTAGCTAGTACACCAGACAGCTGTGCTGGCACTGAGAGGGGACACGGACAAGCTAGAGAACTTATTTGGCAGGGAGGAATCAACTACTTCAATTAGAAGTTGGGTACAAAAATACCCTAAATAAAGACAATTCATGTAAATTTCAAACACATTCAAGTGTCATTCACTTCCTGTAAATTGAATTATATTTTTAGAAATGCAACCACTTTTTTGCCTGCATATTTGTAAAAGTAGTAAAAAGTTGATTTAGTGAAGATCTGTAAGAACAGAAGAAGGAACAGAAGGAGAATAGCTGGGGAAATAACAGCATAGAAACAAGATGTGTCAGGAGTATATGGAGTATCGTTTATATCAGATGAAATGAAGGAACGAATTTGTCACCAATTTTTAAATGTTATCTTCATTGACTGCCAAGGATAGCATTGTTGAAAACACTGATTTAAAACTTGCTTGTTTGTTGAATGCTTTTTAGATTTCTGAGCCTCTTAAATTACTTCCAAAAGTAGGACCCTAGGCTTTTCAAAACTGCCACCTTTGTTTTTTATGGGGTGCTGAATCTTAATCACACCTACGAAGAAACGTGTGTGCTGTGATAGTGCATACAGACCTCAGCTGGCAAGGACAATTGCTTTATCAGTCCACAAAGTAGATGGGTTTTTCTTCAAAAAGAAGCTGATATGGTAGAAAATTTATGCATTTGTTTTCTGTTAGCAAGTTTCCAGAAACTTCCAGTTTTATAACCGTGTTGTCCACATTCTTGTTAAAACTTCTGCTGTCTGATTTTTGAACAGTAAGAGATAGAAAATGTCCAAAGCATTAGTTTTGTCTATTTCATTTAATTATATGTTGCATGCCTGAATTCTCAGGATCAAATTATTTGCTCTTACTGCCTCTTCTAAACTAACTGTGGAGAGTAACTATTAAATAGCAGCCACTTTCAAACTAATGCTAGAAGTACTGATGTCTGAATAGTAAATGAAATTGATAAATTGATGTTCCTTTGGGAAATTTTTGTTAATAATCTTAAAACACCAAAGCAATTATTGGTAAGTAATCTCAGTTTTCACATGTGCAAAATGCATCTTGCATAGTTTTATCTCAAAGTTTTAGTATATATGATTATGACCTTGATGAACAAACTTGTTTTCTTTAATTAGTTACAGAGGTTACGACTGTCGAAGCAATTTATTTTACACTCAGACGGGTGAAATTGTATACCATGTTGCAGCAGTGGGAGTGGTGTACAATCGACAGCAGAACACGCAACGCTTTTATCTAGGTCATGATGATGACATTCTTTGCCTTGCTATTCACCCCTTAAAGGACTATGTGGCAACAGGCCAGGTAGGATGCGTGTTTATCTGAAATAGAAATCTGAAGTTGTTAATACTGAATTTAGAAAAGCCTATTTCAGAGGAAGGAAGTCCAGTGTACATTTATTCAGATGAAAAGCTTCATTTCTGTTGCAGCTGGAATAATGTTAAAAATCTGCAACATAAGTATTTTTTCCAGTTTTTATATTAATTCCGATAAGAGTGTTTTGTTGATAGAGTTTTGTCTGTAACCTCTCCTGTATTTAGATTCCATTTTTTTATTCAGCATTATATTGCTTGTTCATGATAGCAAGTAGAGGAAATGTGCAAGTATGGTTTTTTAGTATTTTATTTGTGAAGTTAAGCTATGTTATTATTACATTCAAGTATTATTACATAGCATGAAATTAGCTATTGTTGTTATATTGTAGCATTTCAGTTTCATGCATTATGTTTTTAGTTATCACCTGTAGCCAAACTATTTACTGTTTGAACATGTAACACAGGTATGTGTATTGCTGAAGTATTTATAATAGTTCACTTTATCATCTGCCAGATAGTACTTTTAGCTAATTTTTTTTCACTCAGATTTTTTTGACAAACATATATTCCTATAAATATTTTTGTAGTACTTGAAGGTTTGATTTGATGTTTCAGGGGTTTTTAATTACTATTATCATGGTGTTGTTACGTAATACATTGCAGAACATGTAAAGTGAAATTTTTAATAGGAATAAACGTTTACTTATAATGCCCTTAATTTGTGGGAAAAAAAAAGTCTGAAATTAACATACATTTGCAGGTCATTTTAGAAATTAAAGGCCTAAATGTGAGAATTGATTCTATTTAATTTTGGAGTAGTAAAGAGTATGAATAAAAATGTGCATGGATTTACTATATTTTAAAATACCTTATGCTGTCAACAGGAAGATACACTACATTATATACTGGTTTATACATACACATTATATACTGTTGTATACTATTGCATTACCTCTAGAAATTAGGTAATGCAGTAATCAGATTGCCCAAGCTACACTGGTTCAGATTTTCCCGATAGTGGATGTTAAGAAAAGCTCTGCAGACATCACGTACTAAGTTTGTGGCAAAACCAGAGATAGATCCTGGGTTTTTTTTGAATCCTACCCTGAGTCTTAAACATGGGAGAGTGTTCTCCTGGTTTTGAAGCCCTTTTTTGTGTACCAAAGTGCAAAACCTTTGGAATAGCAAATAATCCTGTAAATATTGACTAATAATGCTTGTATGTCGTTGAAAATAATGAGCTATATTAATTCAATTTCTCACCAAGTTCCAGTTACCTGCATTAGTGCCATTCTAGTGCAGAATACTCCACAGGTATCAATGCATTAGAATCTGACTTGGAGGCACTTGTAACGGCACCAGAAAGCAACAGAAGTGACCTTGGTTTCTCAAATGTAGAGTAGCTTACATACTAGCTATAAAAATAACTTGTTATTTTTAGACAAGGAATGATTGATAGAGAATTGATGGAATAAATGTGCGACAGTACAATCAATGAAGAGAGCTTTATTTATATTTTTTTTCCCCCCACCGGAGGACTCTAGTTAATTGTGATTAATATGCCTGAGTTCTTTGGAAGGAAGAGCAAGATAGCTGGGGAGTGGTATTTATAAAGCAGGAAAAGGAATAATATACTGCTAGCCAGGCAGAGGTAATATTAGGGAAATTGTTTCACTATAAATATTTTTCAAATAATTTAAAAAGTATTTGTCAATATTGTACTTTTAAACAACTGTGTGAAGTAAGTGAGAAATGAAAAAAAAATGATATAAAATATGTGTACTTACAGGTTGGTCGAGATTCCTCAATACACATTTGGGATACAGAAACAATAAAACCACTCTCAGTATTAAAGGGCTATCACCAATATGGTGTTTGTGCTGTTGATTTTTCAGGTAATAAGTATGTATTTGTTTGTTTCTATACAAGTTTCATTTTCTTCATGAAAATATAAGCTAATCAGGTCTAATGAGCGATGCAAATTCCTTGACACTGAAGATTTTGTATTAAAAATATTCAGTGATCAATGTCAAATGAGGAGGCGGTCTTAAAGTGATCATTCATTAAAAAGAGTGTCTGTGGAGTCTTGCATGTCAGGAAATGCAAGAACAGGTTCTGTATTTAATAAGTGAGCTGATCACTTTGGAATATATTTTGATTGTATGAGGTAGGCACACAGATCTTGGGTCTTGCATCTGTGTTACAACTGTAAGCAATTATGGAGCAAATGAATCGAGTGGGCACTTCCGCAAGCCAGTTGGTTAGCACACTGGTAGATTCAGAAAGTGCACTTACGGAGCTTCTGGACAGAAAGTCAAGCTCTCTCTCTACCCCATACTAACATAAGAGGCTGTCAGTTAAGTCTTTTGAGATTTTTGCACCTCTTACATTGAATTACTGTATCAGTGTTGAATTTCCTATTCTCCACTGTCGTCTTTTCATTCTTTAATGGTTTGGATTTGCTAGATAGGATCTCTGACCTCATAGTGAGGATGTGTTATCATAAAGATGAGTAGGTTGAGGTCTTTGCTTCTTACCTTTCTTTGGCTCTCCTTTTTCAAGATACGAATCTCATTTCTCAAATTCTGGCATGCATGCATAGCAATTTCAAAGATGGATACATGTCAGAATGTCGTTGATCGCAAGTGAGCACAAATAACTTTTCTTGAAGGTTAATGTGGAATATGTGTCAGAACTTCTCAAAGACTTCACACTATTATTTTAAGCTTATTTCACGAGCTTGATGGTAGTGCTTCAGTGATTTCCTGTTTTAGAAATGAACAGGGATTTTCAGAGTGAACAGAAAATTATCATAGTGCTACCTGTGATGAAGGTTTTTGTGCAACTGTGTCAGTAACTAGTTGAACAGAGGGATTTAAGTGCAATTTTTAGACAGGGTAACTTAAAATCCTAAACTCCATCCAACTGAACACTCAAGTTTAAAAGCAAACAGATGACAGATGTGCCTCTAAGCACAGATCATACAATTGTTTACCTCTTTGTACATACTTATAATATTCTTTAGTATGATTTCTTATTATCCAACTTAATGTTATCTATCTACTCTCTTAATAATAAATTAATTTTTCTAGCTGATGGGAAACGATTGGCTTCTGTTGGAATAGATGACAATCACACTGTTGTTCTCTGGGATTGGAAGAAAGGAGAAAAGCTTTCAGCAGTAAGGTAGGAATTTAACTTTGTTTTGAAATTGGTACCTAGATTTAGTCTCAAATGACAGAAAGCAAAACACATTCATTGAAGAACAATACTTCTCTTAAGAATTAGCAGTTTCTATCACTGAAGTGATACAGGTGATAACACCACAGCCTTGGAAGTTTTCTTTAAAAGAAAATACTGAAGCTCTGATAGTTAACAATTTAATACTACAGTGACAGCTCAACTGATGAAGAAAGAAGACATTGAAGATAAAGTTTATTTATATTTATTTGATGTGTTCTGAAATAATTTCTTTAAAACGTAGTCCATGCACTGCAGTTGCCATCCCAGAGATGGTGATATACTCTCTGCTTTTCAGATCTTTTTGATCAGAGGTCACATCATTCTTGGGATAGTAGTTTGCAGTTGTGTTGCTCAGTTCTCTTGCCTTCATGTATCTTTCCTTTTCCTTTCTGAGTCCTGAGCAGCCTAATCTAACTTTGAAGTTCACACTGTCTTAAACAGGAAGTTGGGCTAAATAACCTCCAAAGTTTAAATATTTTGGAAGTTGCTTTTACTCTGCACAAATTATTTTATATATGTTTACTAAATAGAATTTTCATCTACAAGATATTATTTCTAATGTTGAGTGATGTTTTTTAAAACCTTTTGAGTTGTTCTAAGAATATATTGCATTAAATTGAGCAGTAATGTGAGTGGATTTTTCTCCGCTCTATCTGATTTCAGTATGTATACTCTGAATTTTGTATGAGGTAGGTTTTAGAGGGATTTATTATTCTCTGCAGGTACATTTTAATGGTTAAAAGGGCAATTCATAATTTTGAATTCATTATTGCTCTTCAATGACATTTACTCTCATTTTCTTTTTAAACACACTTTTGAGTTTCTTATGCACCGAGGAATGGAGATATTGCATGGATGATGTAAACAGCATACTCCTCAGTTACTTGTTAGAAGCCAGGTTAGCTTGGCTTCTCTGAATATACTAGTTTGAGCCTTTCATTTGTCCACCTTTCACTTTTGTTTTGTTTTGAGTTTTTTTCCCACTACTATCTGAACCCACTGATCTCACTTAATTCTTTTTTTTTAATCCAACTTTAACCAATCTATACTGGATTTATTTATTTATTTATTTATGAGTGTTTTTCCTCCTATTGACTCAGAGGACTTAAATAGAATTTTTTAGTGCAGCATATATACTTTGAGTTTTGTAGTGTGAGTTTGGAAAGAAACTGGTTCGTGCTTTTTACTGTTAGTTCATTTAGTCATCTGAAAATGACCAAACATAAAAGATTATTGTCACTCTTTATCAAGGAGAAAAATTTAGTTATTAGAGGCTCTACTGCATTTTGAAGAAAAAAAACCTACTGATAAGAATCTCTTTTCATGCATAGATAGCAACCATAGTTGAAAGCTGAAAGGTGAAGAAAGGCATTGGTTTTATAGAAACATTGTAAGAAATCTAAAACATAAAACAGGTTTTCAAATTTTTAGAAGCAACTGAAATTTCCATTTAAAATTGACAGCTCAGCAGATGTTTTCGTCTAATAAGAAAAATAGAAAAATAAAAAGGTGGATGAGAATGGCGATTTATTTTCAAAATGAGAGACTTGTAAGTAAGTTTTACAACTTCACACCTTTAAGATTCTGTCAAAGGTCTAAATGCCATATACCTAAACTTAATGCAAATATATATTCTTTTTCAAAGCAAATGCTGCTTAGGAGATTTCTCAAGTAACATAATTACTTACCTGCCTTGGAAGCTGAGGGATAATGAAAAGAGAACTGGACTCGGTGTGTCTTTGACTTTCTTCTTCCTCATAATAAATTATTGTTGATGATTTGGAAGTAAATGTCAGCAAGGCAGAGAAAGTATACATCAGAAAGAAACAAAACCTATTCAAATATCTGAGTAATTATGTTTTTATTTAAAATATTTTGCTTTGCATTTCAGGGGAAGCAAAGACAAGATTTTTGTTGTTAAGATTAATCCTTATATGCCTGATAAATTGATTACAGTTGGAATTAAACACATGAAATTCTGGCGTAGAGCAGGTAAGGGAAACTTCCAGAATTACAGCATTTTTTTTTAAAGTATAAATATTGACTCTCTTACACTATGTTTCATGCATTAGAGGTAAATGTTTTCTCGGTATATCTCTCTAAGTTAGCTTTGCCCTAGTAGAAATAGCAGTATTGGAAATTCTTTTTAAGGTCCATTTGCTGTGGAGTTAGAGCTACACAAGTAGAAAGGACCCTGCATTTCCTACTGTCTGTTTTTATATATAATAACAACATAGCACATCTGAAAATGTTACAGAATTGCTCTAAAATCGTAGCACAGTTTTTGGAAAAAGGACCTTTAGATAATCCCTGTTATAAAGAGACAAATAAAATTAAGTTTATAAAAATCCATGTACAGAAATTCCAACAAAACACTTGCAAAGGATACATGTGCCAATTGAGACTTGTTTGTTTAGATACCTCTGTTGAACTTGGCAATTAAAAAACAATATAATGTAGCTTGCCTCATCTGCTTGAAAAATTTTGATGAGTGAAAAATCCATTCCCTGTTATTAGTGTGAACTTCATTTGTTTCACATCTCAAAATGTGTATAAAGACACAGGTACTACAGAAGACCAGCTTATCTGGGATGTTCTAAGTATGCATGCAGAATTTATGCACATCAACTCACATGAGTCCCTGATAAAGATTAATTGTAGAGAGAAAAGTCTGTGATGAAGAAAATGACACTAGTTTTCTCCATTCTGGTTCCAACAGAAATTAATGGAGATTGCCTGAGAGCAAGCTGTTGACATTTTTGTCAATTATTAATTTTAACAATTGTGCTTTCTATCTATAAGAAGAACAAAGTATGTCAGAGTATTTATGGAATGAATTACTATAAATTCTTTAGAAAGAAAACTCTACCATGATAAACGCCTGGAAATGCTGATTTTGAATAAAGAAATGAGATTGTTTAAAATGCCTCTTTTCTTTTTGGCATTGCACAGTCAGCAGGAATCAAATTTCTCTACTGCTACAGCCCAGCTGTGTGAAACTGCAGTGGCACACTAGCAAGGCAGTCACTGTGAAACACACTTAGCAGTGTTAAATGTGAGCAGTAGAGTATCAGTGCACCTTAACAAATGCCAGGCCTCTGAAATCTGCAACAGAGCAGGTGCGTGATGTGAGAAGTGATGCCAACCTATATGCTTGGGTTTAAATTTTCATCAGTGCCAAGCGATGGCAGAGAGGTTCAGAGACCTTGCTTCTGTAAGTACAAGAACGGTATGAAGTGTCAGATCCTGGGGGACTTCTGTGTTATATGTACCAAATGAAGTTTCTCTGAGGATTGTGGAAATATAAATCTGACTTTCTCAACAGAAGTCTTGTGTTATACCTGTAAAATTATTTTAGATACGATATTTTAAAGAATTGAAAGAATTGTGTAGTTATAACACTGCTGTTATCCAGAGGCCAATATAGCAAATTTCTAAAATAAAATTAGAAATCTTCTCATTGAAAAGGATGGGATGTTAAGATATAAACTTTTTCTTTAATTTTTCTTTCAGGTTAATTTCATTAGGAATTTCTATGAACTGTGTTCATAGAAATGTTAAGTTTTTTATTTAGCTTTGAGTTTACAAATACGCTTTCTCATTGTATGTCTATGTGGGTATATGTAAATATTCAAATCCAGATTTAAATGGTAAGTTAAAAATAAGGACTTGTTGCTCTGTGAGGTTGTATCATTTTTGGAAAATAATTCTAAGTAAACACCTGGTGACTTATTTTTGGTTTGAAACAGGAGGAGGACTAATTGGGAGAAAGGGCTGCATAGGTGCACTGGGAAGAACCGATACAATGATGTGTGCAGTATATGGCTGGACTGAAGAGATGGCGTTTTCTGGAACTTCCACGGGGGATGTGTGTATTTGGAGAGATGTGTTTCTCATAAAAACTGTCAAAGCACATGATGGTCCTGTGTTCAGCATGCACGCATTGGAAAAAGTAAATAAGCTGCTCATTGTTTTTTGATGTCCAGACAGAAAAGTCTATGAAGTTAGGCCTTTCCCAAACTCGGGAATCTATGGCTTTATTTCCATCACAAAAGCCTTGTGAGGTCCAGATGCAAAATAGTGTTTTATGCATATCTCTAATTCTTGTTATGTAGCATGCTGTTTCTAAGACCCTTGTGGTCTGGTAACATTCAGTAATTTTCATGACCTCTTACTAAAGAAATAATAGTAACTTATGAAAAGTAAAAGTACTTACTGATTTAAGCATAAGTTTAATGGAATACATGAGCTAGTGAGGGAGGAAGTAGATCATACTCTTACTATTTTGTCCTGTAATTACTGCTAACTAGTAGAAGCATTGAATCTGTAGATTGCTAAGTATTCTCTCCTAATTAACTTTTGACTCGGGAAAAACTTTAAGCATGTGCTTAAATGTGAATGGGTGTTTCAGTTGAATTGCTTGTATGTTTGAAGTTAGGTAAATGTTTGTGTTTTACTAGACTGTTACTCCACATTCTAATATTTGAGTTTCAGCATAGAAGCTTTGGACAAAACATGTATTATTCTTATTGCAAGAACCAAGTGCTCCAAAGAAAAGTGCTAATGATTTCAGTATTAGGTGTACATTTTGCTTCATTAAATAGCTGTAAATACTTTTTGAAGACAGAATGGCACAAATATGCATATACCTCAACCATTTAAGCGCTAATCAAATTCTTGTCAGTGGTACTAAGTTTGTCATGGAGTAATGAGGAGAAATACCAAAGGGATATTGAGGCTGAATAGCAAGTAAAGCATTTCAGTATGCCAGTTAAATCATTTTTGTAGTACAATAGAACCATATTTGGTTAGGACTTCTAAATCCAGCCTGTGCACATGGACTGTACAGAACTGTGTAGCCTTCATCAAGAGGAGAATTTAATCATTTTGTTGCTCCTGATCTTTTAATCTCTAACATCTGTATTTCTGTGCAT
>JAAGNO010026494.1:0-18877 GCA_033439905.1 Ceryle rudis
AGAGCTACCACATGAGTCTCCACTACCTCTCTGTCATGATTAGTCTCTCAGCACAGATTCCAGAAGCCTATTTTATTTTTATTCATAAAGATCCCTGTACAATTTAAAATATTACAAATTATTCTTAAAGTTTTTTCTCATGCATTTATGCAGTTTAGTATTCACAGTCTGGTACCTTTGTTAAAAACAATACTGGTAGCACCCAATAGAATTTAAAATTCACTTATTCTGTATGTTTAGGTACACGTATGATATAGGCCAGACATAGTAAACAGGACATTTTTGTCATTGAAAAACTGTCCAAACATGTTAACACTTCTTAAAGTAAGATTGCTTATGATTTTTAAGAGTTTATGAATATGTATAAGCACCAAAACTATACTCATATCAGTAACATACTGATTTCTATTAATAAATCTTGAATGACCCACCTAACATGCAAGCTTTATATCTCTTAAAAGAGAAATTTGTGCATATACTGTGCAGAATTCAAACTGAAGAATGCTGCAAAATTCTTGCAATGCTCTCCACTTATAACTGAATGAAAAGGTCTGTATCCCTTTTCAAGGTCAAATGTGCTTACAACGTTAAATACGTTAAGAATTAGGGATTTGTTTCACTGGTTTCTTTATAACTATAACTGAGTACAAAGAGGTACTCTTGCCTCTTCAGTAGAATATTATTTTTACCGTTTAAAAAACTAATAAAAGCACTCTCTGCACTTATCTGTATGACGTACAAGGTTGCATGTCACTTAAAGTCTGTCCTTCAGTTGTCTACTAATTAACTCAAGAAAAATATAGCATTTTTTTCTTTCAAAATATACTCAGCAATTTTGTTAGAGAGATCAGAATGGAAACTCTGCGTATGAAAACGCTCTAGAATTTTGTGGAAAATACAACAGACATGATTTTGGTATTTCCCTTAGCTTTTACAATGAGAAGAAAAAAATAGCAAAAGCACTGTAAACATTGCTTGTACAATGAAGAAAAAGCAACCACTGAGTAACGTCTATGAAGCACTATTCCTCTTATACTCCCTTCTTTCTGATGCCAGTGCAGATAACAATCCTAAGTGCAAACCCTGACATTTCCTAATGTCTTCCATACATAGTCACAAGTCAGCCCACAAATTACCTCTGCTGCCACTTACAAGCCTATGTAAAAACTTTTTTTTACATGTAGTCTCAGAACATTATTCCCAACAGTTACAATTTCTGCTTATCATTAATCATCATGACAGTCCCTTCTTCCTTTAGTAAGACAAACAATTTCCAGCCTAATATTTTATCTAAATTAATCTATTTCTTCACCACCACCTTTTTTCTTAGGACTTATTTGAAAACATTCAAAAAGACATCTATAAACATTTCTTTCTAGTTACTCTTTAATCTGCATCTCTTTCATAATCATCCCTCACTTCTGTAAACTATGTCATTTGGACTTTATTTCGCTTACATATTTAATACTTTTCTTCCTTTTAATGAAATTGCTTAGATACTTCACCATGTTAGCATCATTTTCCCTCAGATTAAGTATGGTTTTACATTTATGAGTAAATGACATTATATATTATAGTAGTTTATTGCAATTAATAGTATGATCCAAGGAAAATTATCCGATTTACCAATATGGTAATACTTTCTGGAAGCCATACTTCAGTTTTTCTGCATCCTGAATCACAGAAATAAAATATGTGAACCATGTAGCATTCATGAAAGGCACTTCCTACTTGTCACATATATCTACTTTTCATATCTGGGACATTTAAATTGGATATATGGGTTTCATTGTATTTTACTTTTTAATATCCACTAGAATATTCTCTTCAATTTTCCTTCAACAGAAACAAAGGAAATGAGTTAAAATTACTAATAAAACTCTAAATACATATAAAAATATCTCCAGCTGTGACCCTTAGCTAGAAATTGGTTTGGATGGCTTCCTCCAACAAAATTTACAACATGTCATTTTTATACATGAAATGAGTGAGAAAGGAAATAAGATAAAGATAAGAAAGTAAAAAAAAAAAAAAAAAGGACTGCTTGAGAAACTTAATTTAACTTGGACATAATTATATCACCCCTGCATCTTAGAAACTATAATTTGGCATGCCTGGGGACAGGAAATGCAGACCCAATAATGAAAAAAGATGTTAAAATAGAAGATGAGATTTTGAAAGCTTGTAACTTTAATGCAAAGACATTTTTTGTAGAAGAACTGGATCATTTTCTATTGCATTTGCTCTATTAAATCCTCAGACAAATCTGCTCTAACAGTAGCTCCTCCCAGTACTGTCCTCTTTGTAAGGATAATGTTGTTTAAAGAGGCACAAACCACCTAGAACAATCTGGTTGACTGTTCTTGCATGGCATTAGTAGCTGTATGGGACCTACTTCTCACTTCTTCAGAATCCTTTTATTCTATTGCTTATTAATCTACCAGTTTAAAAGATTCATAAGCTTTAACTCAGTTTTCATTACAAGCCACTTAAAAAGTGTTTCTCTCTAATTGCTGAAACTGTGTCTTTAAAAAAATCAAACACAACAAACAGACAAAAAACAATCTCTGGACCAGAAACATCTTTAATAAACATAATGAAAAATGTCCTATGATGACTGGAAATCCTCAAAGTGATTTCAGAAGTGAGGGTTATTCCAACTACCTGATTTTTCTTAAAAGTTTTCTAGAAAGAAATTTAACATTTAATCTAGGAATGATGCAAGGTTTTAGATATATGTGGAATAAATCAATTTTTGGTGAAAATGTCCAGGCTGAGGATGGGACGGATGAAGGATCTGAAAGTGAGTTGCTTTTTAAGAAACTTGGGTGTGCTGACAATTCCAGACTGCACCATGAGCATGCCACAGGTTAGCACTGTTCAGGTTAGGAACAAACATCAAGGCAATCAATTGCTTCCGGCTACACACTCTGGTGTGGATATTCTTGCCTGGAATTCAAGGTGTTTAAAGAATTTAACACCTGGAAACATATAAAGAAATACATGAAGGAAATAAATGAATACTCAGATATATATCCTATGAAATATTCAAGATATGCCTAAGAAGGGAAATATATTTTATCACCTTGTATCCTTAAGGAAATATGAACTGCTACTGCATTAATTTCTGTTATGAAGCTATTAACAGCACAACCACACATGAAGTTATAATTTACAAGGTTTCAGTCAAGTTTATGGTTGTATATGTGTAGCAATCCTGAATACAAATGCTACACATTTTATCTTTTATCAAACTGTGGATGTTTACCTAATTTTTTTCCCGTTTATTTTTCCCAGTTAATTTCAGATATTCTGCCTTTGGAAACAGGATAGTCATGAAGCTTATCTGTAAGGCATTAAGTGCCATTAGAGTGAAGGGCACTGAGGCTACTTGCACCTCACAAAATGCAATTGCCTTTATAAAGGATTAGATTCATTATATGTGGGGGGAAAATTATGTACAAATATATATGTTATTTGAACAATAATTAAGTTAAGTAACTTTTCATAACACCTACCCTATTAGCTGATTATCTATTCAAAATAAATATCCAGGAATCAAATATGTGGAGACTTGAAGTAAGTTTTGCTGCCAGAGTGCACTAATAAGATGGTCTAAAGAAGATTGACCTTAGCTCTAATTTGGCTCAGAATTAAGCTTTTTACATATTTTATTTGAAAGGTCCCTATGATTAATTCTAATTTAAAGCTGTGTAAAGCAATGCATACTCTCAATCACGAGCAGCAAAGGTTGCACTAAATGCATAACTGTTGGTTTAACCATGCATTATTAGAGTCTGCTAAAATTACATTTTGGGAAGTGTTAGTTACTGATATAGCTTGATTCAGGAAATAACTTGGACTCATTCAAAGCCCATAGGAAAGTAAAGTTTATTTTTGCTTCATTACTGTTTTGCATTCATAGAGGCTGGTTTAGACTCCAGGCCTGGTAAACACTAGGTACATCTTCAGACATAATAATGTAAGAATTATTTATTTCTTCACGATTATCTGAGGCCTAAGGCATTGGTATAGCTTTTCTGCAGTGATGGCAAGGTGGTATACACTGAACGTCTCTAATCTTCAACTTAAACTTTTCAACACTGAAAGTTAGGGATTATGTATAAGAATTAAGGGCTTCAATTTGTCCTTGGTAGACAAAGCTGTGCAAATATTTGCTTTCTTTTACAGCTGTTTCCTGGTCTTTGATTGTGTTCTTTTTCCTATGATATGGTTAGATATTACAGTTGAAATGATGGAATGGTTTGTTACCATCAAAAATGATGATCCCAAGCCATTGCTCTGTTGCTGCTCCTTTTTTTCTCTGACTCAGTCCCTGCCATGTACGCCAGCCTCTGTTTTGGGCAATTTAGTAGGGTGGTGTGTTGAGCCCCAGTCAGGAACAAAGCACCACAGAACCGCTTGCTCACTTCCTCTCCTCAGCAGGATGGGTGAGGGAATAGGAAGAAGAAAAATGAGAAAACTTATGCAACTGACTAGTGATTTGAATCTTCTCACTGTGGAATTAGACAAGCACTGGTCAGAGTAATGGCTGAAAAACAGAGAAGGAGAAAGGTTTGCTCAAGGCCTTAGCTCAGAAGTTACATGCACTTATATCCTTAGTTTAGATTTAACTTGGGTTTCTTGTCTCCATAGTACCTGTTAATATCAATATTCCTGTTAGCTTTCATAGAATTAATCATTGAGATTTTTGTTTTGACCAAAGGATTGCAACTACTTGTGCTATGTCCTAGCATGTCCTTCGTAATGATATCACAGCCTGATCCAACAGAATTCACACAAAGAATTAATCACTAAATCCTATGCTTCATTACAATTAAATATATTTAACTATCAGGAATGTATCGTGTAAACGATGATGTCATTTAAAATCATGCCAATTAAAAAGCAGATATATGTATTACATAAGAAATCTTAAATTTGTCTCATATGATTTCAAGCGATTTAAATTCTCAAGTCAACTCATTAAAGACACTGTAAATCCTTAATAAATAACTTTCACACTTAATTGAAGTTATGTGTGACCAGTAAAGGGTATCAAAACAATTACTTTTTTTGCATATTATGTTTGCAGATACCGGACTAAAAAAGGTGCATATATACTTCCAAAGTAAGTTTTCTCATTGAGAACAATGATCAACTTAACATAAGCAGAGTTAAGCTCATCCTTGCTCAGCTAACCATTAAATTCAATCTCCCAATCCCCTGGGAGATGTAGCACAGACAAGGGGAATGATAGCCCATAAGGCAGAATACTTCAAAAAGGAAGGATATGCGTTGAAGTGTCAGGTTGTTGTGATTTCATGTAGTAAATTCACTAGAGCATCCATTGATTACCAATCAGAATTCACGACATTATGTTCTTTAAGCTGTTCAGTGTACTAGGCACCATAAAAATAAATTTTTTGTTAAAAAAAAAAAAAAAATTAAATTCACTCTGCTCCTGAAAAATTACATTAATACAGTTTCAGAAATCTAGTGCTGGTCTTATTGTCATATTGCAGTAGAATTCTCCCTTACACAAGCAAAACTTACATCAGGCTATACCTGATTGCTCACTAAAGTATTACAGTTGTGCACGTATGGCCTCATGCCCTGAGGAATTCATGCAGACTCTCTGAGAAGTGAAGTATCACAGAAAATGGTCACAGCTGAGTCAAGGCCCAGTAAAGCAATTTAAAGTACACACATATGTGAATCTGAAAATCAGCACATGCCTGTGTGAATATTCATAAGTTCTGTTCAGACCTCATAGTCTGAATTTATAAAGTACCTTGGGTAGATGGACTTACACTGTTGTTTACACCTGGGGTTGCTCTCAGATTCCAACATTATACATCGTGCCAGAGCTCATGTTTGATCTCAGAATGGGATCCAGAAACAAGGTGCTTCTTGAGGATTTGGGCTGGAGACAAATTCTAAAAACACCATACAAATGCCAGCAACCTTCCAATTGAATAGAGTACTTGCCAGAACTGTTTTGATTTATAAATACAATGAGAAAAGGACATGCAATTCCATTATTATTATCATCTTTGCCATTAAAAACCAAACCTTATGTTTCAGAATCTTGCCTTAGGCTATGTACTACCTGATCTCCACACAAGTTTTTCCATACTTTGTTATATTCACTACTGAGTAAAAACCTAAATATATATGAATTTCGTGGATGAACTCACTTGTTCAGGGTAACTGGTTTAACCTTGTTTAGTGTTATTATTACTCCCAAACAGTCTATCTGACCTAAGACTTGATTCAAGTTTAAGAAGAACTTCAGCAAACCTCTGCTTTCAGAATTACAGTGTTGAATGTATCATGCTCTTCAGAAGTTCATCTATGAATAAATTTACATACCTTGCAATACATACTCCTACACAATTTTTCTTTTCAAGCTTTACTTAACTTTGAGTCATCTATAAACATATGAACATATGAACTTACTGGGTATGACCGTATAACCTCTGTTCACTCATCATTTCTCAACAATACCATAGCAAAATAACTTTCAGATTCAAAGTAGGATTCTACTTACTTCATGAAAAAGAAGAAAGCTGTATTTCTCACCACCTCTTTTTTTAACTCTAAGAATAACAAATAGTGCATCTTCACTCATACTCTGACCGTGAAAACATTTTCTTGCCATTTTGGTAGATAAAGGTATTGTACTCACATATTCCCTGTACTCCAGTGATTTTTCCCTTTTACTAATTGCAAGGTCATAAACTTACCATTTAAGGGATTTTGAACATTACTTTTTTTACCAAATACAATCAGCATGTTTTTCTTCTGTAAACAGATTCCATATCCTTAGGTTTACCTAAATTTTACATTGATAATATTTATAGACAATTTAATGTCTACAAAACATTTTACAGGCTTATACCATTTAAAGGGGGGAAAAGGCTAGACATTACAATAACAAAAGAGACCAGAATTACAAAGAAGTGTATGAGGAGTGGACCAATATATATGCAGACTGAACCAGAATAAACCTGTCAAAGAACATCATACAAAACTGCGTGCCAGAGTAAAAAACCTAGTGATTTAGGAGTTACAAAAAAAGGAAGTTGTACTTTGGCACACATACTTCTTTTTCAAAATGTAAGAAATATGGACTGTAGTACCACTTCTCAGACTGGTCTGCACAAAAAAGAACTACAATATTAAAGTGTTATGAAAGTTTAACAATACAAAATCAGAGACAAAAAAAATGAAGGTAAAAAGATCACAGAATCACAGAATGGGTAGGGCTGGAAGGGACCTATTACAATTGACCAATCCTACCCTCTGCCCAAAGTAGGTTCAGTCAGAGCAGGCTGCCCTATACCATGTCCAGATGTGTTCTGAATATCTCCAGAGATGAAGCCTCCACAAGCTTTCTAGGCAACCTGCTCCACTGTTTGACCAACATCAGAATAAAATACCTTTTTCTTATGTTTAGAAAGAATACCCTATATTTCAATGTATGTCCACTGTTTCTTGCTTTGTCATTGATTACAAGTGAGAAGAGTCTGACTCTATCTTCTTCATTCATCAGCTGTTTATATGCATTGATAAGATACCCTGAGCCTTTTCTTCTCCAAGTTTAGTGGTTCCATCTCACTCAGCCTGTTCTCATTTATCAGATGCTCCAATTCCTTAATCATCTTTGGGGTCTTTCACTGGATTCACTCCAATATATCCATGTCTGGGGAACCCACAACTGGAAACAGCACTGCGAGTGTCTCACCAGTGCTGAGCAGTGAGGAAGGATCACCTGCTGGTGATGCTCTGGTGCCTGCTTTGTCACAAGGGCATATTGCTTTCTCATGTGAGACTTGTTGTGCAACAAGATCCTCAGGTCCTCCTTTGAAAATCTGCTTTCCAGTTAGTTAGCCCCCATCCAACTTATGCTGATATTTGGGATTTTTCCTCCCCAAATTCAAGACTTTGCATTTCCCTTTGTTAAACTTCATGAGGTTCCTACCTAGATTAGATACCTGGATAGACCTTGGTTCTCTGACCTGAATCATTCCAGTCCCTCTGAATGGTACCACATGCACCTGGCATATCAACTAGTTCTCCCAGTTTTGTGTCATCTGAAAATTGCTGAGGGTGCACTCAGTTCCATCATCCAGATCACTAAGAAAAATATTAAGCAGCACCAGTCACAATATTGCTCCCTGGGGTACATAGCCTCCAGATGGACTTTGTGTCACTGTGATCAGAACCTGTTTGAGCCCAGCAGTTCAGTCAGTTTTTAGTTCACCTCGCTGTCTATTTCTCAAGTCTGTATTTCAGCAGTGTGTCCATTATGTTATGGCAGGCAGTATCAAAGACCTTGCCAGAGTAAATACAAGCATCATCTACTGTTCTCCCTTCATCCATGGAACCAGTCATTTCATTGTCAAAGGCCATCACGCTGGTCAAATGTGACTTCCTCATCATAAATTCATGTTGATTATTCCTTATTACCTTCTTGTCCTTAGGAATATGTGTTAAAACTATCACCAAATATGAACTCAGTATAACTTTGCTGTCTGGTTTTATGGAAAATTTCATGACATCAACTGGAAAAAAGCCAAAGATAACACATTCTAACTTTACCCACAGAAAGTACAGATACGTGTGCAAATTATCTCCTCTGTCAGCAAAATACAAGCTAGGAATGAGGCATTTTTCAGCACTTATTATATGCTTGTGGGTACAATAAGAACTGTCCATATAAATTAAGAATTACAGTAACCACAACTCATACAGTCTGGTTTTGTTGCCAATCCAGAACTTAAATCTGAGTCAATGAAGACCAAGTCTCTTCAATTAACTTCAAAGGAGGCTGTGCTACTCGGGTTTCATTGAAATTATGAGAAATGTGGCATACCAGTTTGATTTTTACATTTACTGAAATATTCAAGGCAAATAGACATTCCTAGGATCCCTCAAATGGAAATGGTCAAGTTATAAGCTATTCTGAAAGAGAGGAGTTGCTCTCCCTCCCTTCTTGTTATAAGCTCTTCTGCATTGCATAACAGAATGAGAAGACAATCTGAACAGGGGACAAAAAGAGTGAACAAAGCTGTTTAGCTTGGGATTTAAGGAACTCTCCCAAGGAGTGTATAATGGGGATTGCATTCACACGTGCAAAAGCAAACCCCTGAATCCATATTCCTAACTGAGCACTCTAATTTCCAAAAGACTGGTTAATGCTGGGAGAGGGACAGGGAGAAACAAGAAGGCAGGAATTGCCTCTCACCCGTGTCTTAAAAGTGGCAGTTAATCCTCTATTTTTAAGGGAATTAGAAGTCTACCTTCATGAGAGACTGTGAGCTGTGAAATACAACCAAAGATACCTGCTGGAGTCTAGTTGATACAAAAGCCAGAGCCATCTTGATGAACTCTACATACCCATTTGAGGATTCTAAGACAGCAGGGTTGTTGATATGAACTCCCTGCTCTGTCAGCAGGAGGATCTCTTCCATTTAAGGTTTATTTGCCTTCTCAATGTATCTATCTTTCTGCATGATTTATACATAGAAGAAGAAAAAGGCAGTATTCTCCAATGATTTTTGGTGTCTCAGGTAAAAAGCCAAAGAAGGCAGAAGAAACAGAACTGGTTTTGAAATTTCCTACTGTTTTGACTGTCTCTATTCTTCCTGCTGATCTGTACATATCTCATCCTGGAGCATATTCTGCCTGTAGAACATGTAAGTAGTCTTAGCTCAGTATTCAATGAAAAGTGTTGTGGTATGGTGGTCAGATGACCACAGTTAGGTGTTGCAAAGCTCCATGTCACGACACCTAGGTGCCTTTGACTCTCTGGGCTATGTTGATAAGAATAAATCAGAACCTCAAGCAGTCATTTTTCTTGTTAGTGCTTAGGGCTGGCTCCTGGAAAAGCCTTGGTAAAATATGAAAGCATTTATTCAAGAGTGAAATAAAATGTCTCAGACCAGGGGTTTATCATCAGTATAGATCTACAGGGAACATAAAAATACCCACAATCTAAGCATAATTATCCATCTCCTTTTCTCTCTAAAAACAGAACTGCATATCTGAAGTGATAACATTTCTAACAGTGTGCTGAGCTAGCCCAGAACTTAATGCACTGGCTCCAATGTACTGCACTTCAGTCAGCCATTAACAGTCAGGCCTATCGGGGTTTTTAAAGGCATGGACAGCTGTACTTCTGTGCTGGAAGCTAGAGTACTGCATGTGTGTCCATTCAGACAGGTTAGTCACCACCAGTCCAAGGTGTCAATTTTATATGGATTATTCATTGGTTCTTCAAAATGGTTATTGTTTGCATCATAAAAATTATAATATTTGGAGTAGTAGAAAATATTTATTGTGTGTTTTCAGACTATAGCATCAATCCATAAGTTGGCATTTCCTGCATTAATAACACTAAACTTTTTTTTTTCAATTTATGCAAATAACCAGTGAAATATATTATTTCTAGAAAAGCTGTAAAAACAAATATTATGGCAAATTAAAAATTCTCTCAAAGATCTAGACTTTTGCCTAGATCATGTAATTGAATATTTTCAATTACTAAATAGATTTTTTAAATCTTCTGATTACTTGCAAACATGATACAACACACAATCACCAGATTTTAAAGATCCCTCCCTTTTTCCAAGGGAAACAACAACAAAATGAAAGAAATAATTGCTAATATTTCTCCTTAGTTCATCAAAATAAATTTTTAGCCATTTAAGGAAGGGGCTTCATAATGAGTACTCTAAACTGTATGGAGAAAGAAACAAAGGATCATTCAGTAAATTTATTCTATTAAAAAAAACCCTGAAAGTCATTGTATGAAAAGGAGAGCTTTTGGGTTAAACACTTTTTTCTGGTTGAGCCTCACTTTTTAAGACACATGAATTCAGTGTGCCAGTTAACCATGACGTACTTGTAAATCCAGTCATGAAGCCAACCTCACTTTTAATTAACTAATGAACCAAATACGGGTTTCAGTACTTTAAGAATGACACTTAGCCATATTAGTCACTTTGATTTTGAAAGCATTACATGTCAAAAAATGTAAACTTTAAAACCCGAAAGGAATTTTGACAATTCTAAAAAGCTTACTAAATATTTCTTTGTATATCCACATACCTAAATATCTTGAAAAACTAACCAAGATTTTCTGGTTGAATTTTTTTGTTGTTGTTTTAAAGAATAGTATTAATAAACTGTAACCATGAATATTCCAAAATATTCTAAACCCTGGAGTTTCTTTTAACAGCAAAGAAAATACAAAAAAAACTCTGTTGTTTTCTTTCTCCAAACATGAAGAAAGACATTTGCATGACCACTTGAATAACACTTTTAATTGATAAATAGTCAGAAAGAAGCTTTAAGGCAAGCGATTATATTTTGGACAGATCCCTTAGCCAAAAATATTGGGCAAATTTGTGAGCAAACCGCACAGCTGAATTTAGCAGTATGTTAAATGCATCATTTCAGTTGTAACTACAGCCTCACTATTCTTTGTTTTAGTAACAGTTCGTAGTGTTGAGTCACAGAGCCTGCTCAGATGTGCAAGACATGTAATTGAGTTTGTGATGGAAAATGTCTAAACGTAGCAGCAGAATTGCAATGTGTGCTGCTATCTGACCGTTGTCAGCAATGCTAGAGGCTTTTTTTCATGTCCTACTGCTAGTTGTCAGTATTAACAGTGACGATGAATTTCTTTTTGTCAAAGAAATCAAACCATGAGAGATGAGTTTCTGAGGAACTCCTCACAGAGGAGGTCACTGGTGCTTGATCTCATCAAGCTGCTTTCTTTGTTATGAGAAAAGGCAGGTAAGAAAATGAGTAAATGACACCCCTAAGATTTTTAAGAACATCAGAAAGTCATTATTAGACTTTGAGACCAGCAAATAATATATCCCATTGATCAAGAAGACAAGGGATATAGAGGAAAAAAAAAAGTTGTTTTGTTCTCCTTCCCCTTCACTTAGACAAATTAAATTCTACCATGTCACATCAAATTTTTTTGGGTATTGATTTTTTTCAATCTTTGCTTGAGGTGACTGAAAATGTTCAATGTGAGACCTCGAAAAAGAAAAAGAGTAGAGCAATGATGCTGTATGCAGTCTGCAATCGACAGTATATCCATAATACAAAAAAAGATGACAAGTCATATGGATATTAAGTCCTTTTCCTTTTGCATTATTATGTAGTTTGCTTCAAATATGCTGCTGAACAGTCAGAGAGCTTATCACAAGGGGCAGCTTATTCATAACAATCGAAAATGGCTTGTCCACCAACGGGTATAACATCCTTTTCAAAAAATGCCGTAGGAGCGCCCTCTATTGATATTTTTCAGATTTCCCATCTTTCTGGCTTTGGTAAATGTAATACATCCAAATACACTTACGATTACATACACATGAAGTGTTTCAATTTTCTTGATTACTTGAAAGAATATAAGTAACCATTTAGTGTAAAGCGCATTTAATATAGGCATTATCGATTTATATAAATGCATTATTGCATTCATATTACATACGTATGATTCACCAATAGAATTAAGAAAAAAATCTCTGCTTTAATAAAATAATTATAGAGGTTTGTCATATTGTGAGACATATCAACTTCAAGAGGGCAGTGGATGCTGTGTAGCTGTATTAAGCTGGATTTGGCCTCTTAGCAAAAAAATTAATAGTTCTAAGAAGAGTTGTCAGAAGATCATTAAATGACCACCCTCTTCAGTTTATTAACATCTTCTTTTTAGCAATTTCACTTGCTGTATCTTAAAAAGAATAAAATATCAGTTTGGGTAGGCTACAGTTTTTTAAGACTATTTTGGAAAACACGTTTAATTAAGGAGTATCAGCTCAACTTTGTTCATCAACTGTTATCCATCTGGAACATGCATCCAATCTTTGTTAGTTTACCTTCATCCAGCAAACACTAGGTTTATTCATCAGGAAGGCTATGATGAATTGGACTGTAGGGGGAGACAGGCCTCTATATTTATTTTTGTTTTAATTCCTCAATAGAAGTTTAAGATAAGATTACACTATGAATAAGGTTTTCACATCAGTGTCCATACAAATTTCCTATGTCAATTATGTTCGTGAAAACTTTTCAGGGAGCACAGTTGCCTGATATATCCATTAGAATAAGTACAAAAAGAAGGTGATTTTAAAGGAGCTAAGGTCCACAAATGCTCATATCACTGCCAGAATTTTCAGATCATGAGACCACTCTTTTTTTTTTTTTTGATACTCAAATAGACCAGTCCAAATACAGACAATATGACTATTTTATATAGAGTTTATTAATTTCTCAAATGTACAATGTCTTCTGCAATCCTACAGAATATACTGTATTTCTTGCCCTTCTCCCATCCTCAAACAAATCAGTTGTTAACAGACCATTGTACTCTTAGCCAGGAAAATTATATGCAGTGCTTCCTAGTAAAGGTACCTCAGTAAAAATTAGCTAGATAGCTCCAGTCTAGAATTAGACATTACTTCAATAACAACAATCATAATCTGAAATGTTGTTCTACTTACTGCCACTTGAGTATGAACCCAGAATTTTCATTTGTTACACGGCGGCAGCTATTTTAACTGGCCATCCATGGATTTTTCCTGGTTATATAAAGTCTGGAAAGGTTAAATGCCCTCTAGGGCATTTTAACCATCTTTGAAAACACAAAAAAATATAAAATAGAAAAAAAAAAATGGCCAAACCCGTCGTTGGAAAGAAGAATTTTTCAACGCCCGGTGTTTTTCCCCCCCCCCCCCCTCATATCCTAACTTAATCACCCGTGGGGTGGTCAGCGCAGCATCTTCCATTCAGTGGGTGCTTCCAGAGCTGTTCCATCACACGGAGGGACGCCGTGGACAACATGCTCAGCAATAGCCCTGCATAAGCTGTTTGGTTCAACTCAAAGTACCCCTTTGTAACTCGTGCTGTGGAAAATTTCAAAGCAAAGAGTTCAGCTGTAGAGCTTCTTGGTGCCAGGGATTCTCTAATATATCAAAGTTGTAAATGTGAGGCTAGATAGTTTACATGATAGTGATTTATAGCTGTTGACATATCCTCTATTCAAGCTGTGTGCTATTCATGTTTGTGTTTGTTTTTTGTGGGGAATGTTTAAAAATGGATAAATATCACTTTTGTCTGCTCGGAGATTTAGAAGGGGAAAAACAATACTTATAATGGATGTTTTGTTTTTAGACACTGTTGAATCCTCTCTCTTCTTTCTTCCTAAGAAAAAAAACCCCAAACAAACCACCAAAATCCCCCCCCCCCGCCAAATAAAAGAAAGAAAACCCAACTGTGGTTATTCCAGTGAAGCCAAACTGGAATCTGTTTATAAATGACCATGCAAGATGTAGAGTATGTTTGCATTCAGTCTGTCTCCCCTCTTCCCACCTCTGCAAAGTGGTGCAATGCCTGACATCTGTGAAGTAGAAAGTGGTACAGAAATAATGGCGTTTGGACTTTGCAGTTAAAAGCTTATTTCAACACGTGCAGCTAACATGTACATCAATATACATTTTCATCTGCTGCAGCTCTCGTTTCTTTGCTACTCTTTCCTTGCATAGCTTTCTCAATCAGAAGGTAAATGCTCATTGTAAACTCTTTCCTTGCATAACTTTCTCAATCAGAAAGGAGATGCTCATCACAAACGCATCTTAGTGTTTTCTCAGCAGCACAGCATCGAGGTTTGTGTAACAGCAAGTGCGAGACGCAGGGAAAGTCTTGCTAGAAAGTCATTAAACCTGTAAGCGAAACCCTCACTCGTCTCCCAAGTCCAGTTTTGCTCTGTGTATTTAGATTGACGCTGTCTACGAGCATATGAAGTGAGGTGTATGTGCAGCTGACCGTACACGCGCACATCTAACGGGAGGATTATGTGCTCGGACGCCGCGGTTTCGCTAGAAGTTGAGTTGTAACTCAGTTCAGCTGCTGAATTACATAGGGGGAAACTGGGAAGCAGCGTGATGGAAAGGCAAAATCCCAACAGAATGGACCAGGGGGAGCCTGTAAGAAGTGAGATGAATAACAGTGGGCTTCTGTAGCCATTTAGCATCCTGACAAAACGCGATTGTTTAAATGGTTTGGATTTTTTTTTTACAGAAATGCTGTTTGTAAAATAAAATCTAGATAATTAACTGCAGAAGATACTATTAGGACTGAAGCAACGGGAATGAGAGAAGTGAAATACAAAGAGGTGTCAGGAAGCACTCTCTCTAGGAAGCTGTTGCTTTCAGTGACGATGCCCCTGGCAGTGAGAAGCGTGATCTAGTATCAGGAATCGAACAAATCACGTTTTCCTTTGGGCGATGGGGCGGTTTCCCAGACTAGGCACAGGACTCTTCTGCCAGGCGTGATGTGTTAACCCCACGCACAGTTCTGTACAGCAAACTTCCATCGTACAGCACGGCAGGAAATACTGGAATCACGCAGTAAGTGACAGGGTTAGACTTAAGTAATTATAAATGTTCTGCTCTTAACCTACTAGTCAAACGTGAGATGTTAGAGATACTTCCAGTAGGTGGCAAAACCACGTGCTTGCTCTGTTTTGCTCATTTACTGCCTACGTGTTCTGGTTGGAGTTAGACATTTGCAGATTGTTAATGAAATTAGAGCTAATTGAATCGTTAAGCAACTAAACTTTGCAACAAAGAAGTAAATACTAGCTTGGTGGTTTTGAGCTAGTTTCCAGTTGCTGTGTTTAGACTTAAAACTCAGTGTTATCTTCTTACACAAACATTTACAGGCAGGATGAAAAAAAAAAACCAACCACCCCAAATGGATGATTTTAGTAAAGAACATTTCCATGAAAATATTTTTACGAGTGGCTTCCTGCTCATTCTTGCAAAACCAACATTCTCTTTTCAGTACAAATCTGAAGAGTATTAAGTAGAGGCATTAAAATTTTAATGAAACGTGGCTTCCTGCTGTCTTGGGTCAAAAAACCTAAACCAACCATCATCTTAAAAATCAAAATGTAGAGGCCATCAGTCATTTCTGAGTGGGATGAGGCCTTTCCAGTGCTTATTTAAACAATACAGAAAATCTTGTAAGGAAATGGTCTACAGTGAAAGTAGAGTGACACTCTTTTCTTAAATATTGTCATGAGAGCTTCTGGTCCTTGGGCAGCTTGGAAGCTCTGTGGTATTGAATGTTACTCCACGTTAATGCCATGTACGTTACGTTATAGCATAGAAGTCATTGTCAGAGCAATAAATAATGTAGAAAAATTGCAAACCACTTCATGCTTCAGAGCTTTTCATGTATTTTGGTGGCATAGCAAAAGAAAAATGTTGAAATTGTTCGTAAGTAAGGAAAAAGTATTTCTTCAAATACTCTACTGCTATCCTAAAAGCCCTTTCTGACAGTCTCATTCTCCAGGATACTGCAAATAAAAGGGAAGAAAACTGACGGATGCTGAATATTAGCAGGATATTAGTATGATGTTGGGACATTTTAAGGTTTTTTTTTTCCTAGCAATAAGTACTTGAACTTGTCACTTGTGCTGGAAAAGTATCACTGATCGATAGCCCCAGGGTTTTTTTTTTTCCCTGATTCCCAACAGAATTTATGGTATCTAGCAATAGATTTACCTGCTAAAGGTGTCTTAATCTGCAGGGACACCCACTCAGAGCATTAGTCTCTGGTCCATTGTGTTCCACTTCTCCCTTTCAGCACAGAATTATTGACATTATTAGTCTCTCAGTGTCACTGACACCAAATGCATTAAAAAAAAGTCACCTTTCCAAATAAACCCAAACACATATTTGAGTGCTTTTATGCTAATTAAAAAAAAAAAGTAGTACTTTTACTTGCCTTTTGCCTCTTACATTTATAAGAATCCCTTTCCTGCAACTGGAAACCCTAGAAATGAATCTATGATCTATCTGCTTCAAATGCAAGTTGTTATCATCTTGAAGTCATGTGGTGGTTTTACTGGTGACTGTCACTGTTACCCAGAGATAACACCCAGGTGTCTTCCTGTCTGGAGGGGCGTTTTCAAAAGGCCTGACTTTGCAGTGTGAGGTAGTGTTTAAAGTCATCTAAGTCAAGGAATCAGCCTCTTATTTTGAGGTTAAAGCAAATACAAAATTCCAGGCTTTTGTGCCGGTATGAATTGGAGATGATGGATCTTGAAGAACAGTAGAGAGAGAGCCTTTATTTATTTCTATTTATATATTTCCATTTTCAAGTGGGTTTTCAGATATATATCTCTATCTCCTGGTGATGGTGGGATCTATCTATCCATCTATCTCCTGGTGATGGTGGTGGCAGCAGTAGTTCTTAGCTCCACAGCTGCACAAAAAGCGTTGAACTGTTTGGGAACATGGATGTGGTTTTGCTGTGATGTGACTTTTACAGTTGGAGACTCTTGAATCTAGATTGAAAAATTGCTTTTTAAACTGTGTGATTTCTTAGAGATAAAGTAACTTTTGGAACCCCTTGGGAACTGGTAGCAAATCTACCAGCAGAGCACTGAACAGGCGTTAAGAATATTGAACGTATAAATGATCTTCATCTACTTGACTGCAGTTGGTTTCAGTTGCTTTTCTGCTTCGTCGCGTGGCCACTGGCCTGAGATCTACACATAACATAAAGCTGCATTTTTGTCTCTTTTTCAGAGGGTTCGCAGAGTTCAGTTTCAGCTTCTAATGAGATCCAGCAGAACCAGCCACAGGCACTACACTATGCACTAGCCAACGCTCAGCAGGTTCAGATCCACCAAATAGGAGAAGATGGACAAGTCCAAGTAGTATGTACTCGACTTTTTCTAAATCATTCCATTTAAACAATCGAAATTATTGCCAACTTTGCTTCAGCTGAAATTGCCTTTTTTTTTTTTTTTTTTCCTTTTCTTTCTGATTTTAAAAAAGTGACCTATCATCACTTCTTAAGCGTGGTTTTTCAGAACACAAACGCCCAAGGCTCATGAAAAATTTGAGTTTGTTGGCAAAAATCTTCATGCAGGATTTGCTGACACACTTGTGGCAAATAAATGCACATCATTACTGTATATAATATTGACTGATCTCTACGTGGTTGTTCACTTGGCATAATAATAATAACAACAGACCTCCTAAGTGTGTGATTCACACTTCAGCAGTAGTGCCAGCTATGACTTGCAAAACCAGAATGCATTTATTTATTTGTTTTCGTTTAACCCCCCCCCTCACACACATTCCCAGGCAGTTTTGGACATCTGTTAGCTGAATACTTTACATGTGTATTCATTTAGATAGATGTATACAAGGTATAAATATTGACATTTTTTAAGCCTGAGACTCCTACTCAGGCTGTGATTATTTTTATATATGGTTTTAGTGTACTCTGAAAAAAAATCCCCTTGGCTTTAGTTCCTGTATGCCACAGTTTGACTACAAGGATTGTTTTAAATTCAAATTTCACAAAGAAAAAAGAAGAAAATAATGCAGTACTGGATCGTGTGGCATTTCTGACGTGCGGCATTCAGAAATAGCGAATTAGATCTGCGTGCTCGTTCTTTTGGGGTAGAAACCTCAGAAATCAATGGGTGAAATCTGTCTGCCATTAGCTTTCAAAACCTTCAGGCTTTGCACTTTACAGTATTTATGTGCAGTCATGTAACAGTGAAACTTTTTCACTGGTGGTTTAGAAGAGTGTGGCCAGCAGGTCGAGGGAAGTTCTTCCCCTCTACTCTGCCCTAGGGAGGCCACAACTGGAGTACTGGGTCCAGTTATGGGCTCCCCAGTTCAGGAGAGACTGGAGAGAGTCCAGGGCAGGCCATGATGATGCTGAGGGGCTGGAGCATCTCTGTGGGCAGGAAAGGCTGAGAGCCCTGGGGCTGTTCAGCTGCAGAAGAGCAGCCTGAGAGGGGAGCTGAGCAATGCTGAGCAAG
>JAAGNO010026494.1:18977-74625 GCA_033439905.1 Ceryle rudis
ACAATGACTCCAAGGAACAGTAACAGAACGATTTGTTAGTTCTCCCTAATGCAAAAGTACGGATAAAAGCGTTAATTTTTCTAGGCGATTATTTTACGGCGCGACTAAATTTTGAAGAAGAGGAAGAAAGAGTTATTAGAAAAGAGGAGAAGACGGAGTGAGAGAGTGAGTAAGAGAGAAAGAGAGAAAAGATTCTCACCACCCGTGGATCCAGCGACGTCTCACTGGATCGGTCCAAGTCTTCAGTTCTTCGGTGGTGGGTGCACCCCGATCAATATTTTTCTGTCCCTTTATACCCTTGAGATATCTGGGTGGCATTCCCAGTTTCCACAGGGAGTGGTGTTCATTTGCATGAGCTCCATAAGCTAGAAGTAGCGTGGTGCCTGCCATCCACCTCCCCCAGGGCGCAGTCAGCAGGAGCACTTAACTGAAGAAAAGACCGAGTCTCACCTATGCAGAACTTCTCTCTTCCTTTTGTTAAGGTCTATCTGCAAGGAGCCAAAGGAGGGGCACAGAGACATTGAGATCAATCAACACCTCTTCCATCCAGACAGGTCTTTCAAGACCTTATCACCTCAGAAGGTTTGAGGCAAACGATAGCCGAGCTCTTACAGTAGCCCAATAACAATCATAGTTATCTGTGTCTTTGTCCAACGGACCAAAGTAAATGTAAGAAAAACAAAGCAAACAATGACTTCTGAGGCATAAAGGATGTTTGACATAAGTCCACTAAGAATGCTGACCTTAATGCAATTCATCATTGGCTGTGCGAAGCCAAAATGGTAGAAAAGCGCCCTGCAGTGAGAAGTTGCAGAACTACTCCAGAAATGCCTTTAAAAATGTCATTGAGCAAGATAGAAACTGTGACAGGAACAGAACTGTGATGGTTAACTGTTAGTTAACAGAATAAGGCAAAACTCAGGACTTGGAGCACTAATAACAGTGTTTCCCCTGATGTAAAAGGTATTTTTCTCTGATACACCATTTAGGAAGTATCACCATAGAGGCAATGTTCATCTCTATTCAAATGGTGAATAATTGGCCACAATTCTTTTTCTTATAAACTCAAAAATAATGTGTATTTCAGAGAACCTAAATAATATTAAAAACAAACCCAAAAAAACCAACAAACTGTAGTGCAACCTTAAACAAGGTTGTTATTTGGTGTGTCCCTCCCCTTCCTCCCCCCTTTCCTATTTAATTATGAAATCCTTACCGAAAATCTTCATGAGAAAATACACAAAAATAAAATACAACTCTAATGTGGCATGGTGGTTCATAGAATATTTTAATTATTTATCGATAATAGTTCTGCTTTTTAAAGATGGGTCTAAAACCAATCTGCTAGGTTGGGGTTTTTTTAACAAGCAGCACAATGCTTATCTAACTATAACAGCTCTAGTGAAAATTTTATGTTATCCATTTTCTTTTAAGTATTTAAGCTTACAACTAAGGGAAAAAAAATAATGCTTCACTGATAGTTTTCCCAGTGTGTGAAGAGACTCTTGTGCTGTGGTGTTAGGCTGGAGCACGTTATCATCCTGGTGCTCGCAGGCCAGTGAAAGACTCACAGCTCCAGACATTGCCCGTGCTGGCTGCGCACAGCCTTAGAACAAAAACTCTACCGAGAAAACTGACATTGAACTAACTATTCTTGACTTCTACATGGCAGCTCCAGCTGCATGTTGATCTCGCTGTTTGCTTTCTTTACTTACATTTTCCAAAGAACCCACAAACATCTTTACTGGATTTTTTTTTTTTTCTCTACGAAGTGTAACATTTGTCAGCGCATTTGTGCGTACGTGGAAGCTTAGGGTTCATCTGGTATATGTCACCTGTAGTTTTGCACACGCTTTCTTCTTTTCTGCTATCACAAATAAAACATCTTTTAAGTCTACTTCCCCTTTAAGTCTACCCAAGCTTTGTTTTACTGGCTTTGCATTTTGCCTGCTCACCACAGGATCAAGACCGCAGACCAGATATCTGCAAAAATCAGCTCTCAGCAGTGGGAATATTTTCTACCAGAAGATGAGAGATCCTAGGAAACAGAGTTCCCTATTGTGAGAATTGACATTACGACACTGTCACTGCATACTAGATCTGACCTTAACACTGGAATAAATTACTGCTATTAATTATTAACTTATATATATATTTAAAACCCTAAAACCTTAAAGGCACATTAGCTAGGTGAGTTTTAATTGGAAACTTGATTTGGTAAAAGGTATTTATGATGAACAGGTCTGCTCGGTCACCTGTGCAAACCCACTGAGTCTGACTCACTCACCCACTTCTGCACCCACCTACCCACTTCTGCACAAGCACCCGTGACTCTGAGGGACAAACCACGACAATGACATTGTGCCAGACAGACAAACTCCAAAATGCCTAAGTTCATCCTGGATCTGGCCCCGTATATAGTGCCAGGCTTTAAACGAATCATTTCAGCAGGATTATGTTAAATTACAATGGACTTCCTATGGAATCTTGTATTATATGCACCTGAATACCAAAAGAATTCATCATGATTAAAATTATTGCAAGAAATACCGAAGGAAGTAAGAATGATTTGCCACTTATTATAAAGCGTTGCCCATTTTGCTATAAGTGACCAATCATTTTTAATTCATTTGATATTCTTTATAACGTTAGTCATGACTAATTCATTTGGTATTATTAATGTATATGTAATGTGAAATTCCATTGCAATTTAGCTATTTATTTAAACGTATCATTAATTTAAAGAGTTATCAATCCAAAACGTCAGCAGTTTTATTCAAAGGCTATAAGGCATATTCCTGCATTTGAAGCTGGAGGAGTAATTTTCAAGCAAATATAAACATTTATGTATTTGTACTTAGAATTATTTTTTTTTTTTTAAGGTACCAAATAACATGGCAGGAATAAAATTTCTTTCTGTTTACCTGAAAAAGGAAGAAGCAGAGTTATCTACAGCCCAGAACTTCACTCTCCCACCACAGTTACAAGTGAAATGTCCTACTTCAAATGACCTACCTACACATTTAAGCTAAGTGCATGTTTAAAGACCTTGCTTGGATAAAAATCTTACTTCATATCCATCTGGGAAATAAATTTAATCTTTAGTCTGGCCAAGTAGCTTCTATATTTGGAAAAATACTAGGAAAGAGGCCTTTATGACAGCTTGAAGACATTATAGGTCCTATGAAACTTCTCTTAAGTTTGGAAATTTTAGACAGTGCCAATGCCAAAATCCCTCTGGGTAAAATATAATTTGCCTACCAGAAGAATTCTCTCTTATGTTTCAATTAGATAAAATATTCACTTCATTTGTTTTGCAGCAATGCTTTGCTCTCTCAAGCAGTTAACCAGCTGCTATATTTTTATACTGAAGGCATTTTTTTCTTTTCCATCTATGTACAGCAGAGTGAAACCCAGGGCTAACAAGAGGTCAAAGAATGTCCACAGTGCAATTCAGATTGCCTAAAAAAACCTTCACTGTGGTATAAGGGCTGAGATCCACGCTACTCATGGAGCTGCAGAAGCCCTGAGTGCTGCAGAGCTGAGAAGCAGGTTGTTCACTACAGCACAGCAATGGTTTCCAAGCACAAAAAAGACATGAAAAAAACATGAAAAGTACAAATAAGTAGAAAAGAAATAAGAAGACTAACAGTGTAAAGAAGACGAGTGAAAATTAATCCACGGGTCCTCATATTACTTTTGGGAAAACTGTGAAGACTTTTGTTTTTTAGGCAGAATTAGTCTAATAGACATGTGTATCTTTCTGGTTTATGAGATTTTGTTATGTAACTGTCACAGGTATGCTTGTAAGACCACTAAACAGCTCATAAGTGACCAGAAAAGCCTTGTATATGTTCAAACAATCACTGCTGTCTGTTTAAACACCATTCGTGCCAACACCAAACCCAGATACTTGTGGATAACTGGGCCCTTTCTGAGGACCGTAAATGTTGCTGGGTGAAGTACAAGGGATTAGCTAAACCTCATAGGTGTATTATAATTCCTCATTCCCTGTGACCTTTGGCCTTCAGCACCTGCCTTTCTTATTTTCAGCCACTGAAACCTTTATTCAGGTCTTTGAACAGCGACCATGTAACTCACCAGCAACGCGCTTCTTAATCTCACAATGAACTTTTGTGAGTTTCGCCTTGAATACTTGATGAGGGCAAAGGAAATCCATTGCTTCCCAACCAGGAATGGTGTTTTTTCCAGAATAGTGAGTCCCTGTAGGAAGGAAAGATGGTATAGGTGGACTGCAGCCACTCTCCTCTAAATCCACTGTGATGAGTCTTCTGGTAACTCCTGCCAGCAGACAGCACTGAAGGAAGATGCAGTTTTACATCTGCTTTGAGGCCTTCCTTAGTTTTACTAGAGTCAAAGCAGTCTCCCACTTCAGTAGTGCAAGTAGGGGTTACTTCTGTAGTTAAGGCAATATTTATCATTGCCAATTTCATTTAAAAATCTGTGGCTGGTAATGTTTAGTAAATCTGGACAGGACTGGAAAAAATAATTTGGAAAATATTCAGGTTGTCACTGACTGCACTTCTGTGAGGAAGAAATCCTTCTGTGGGGGCCTGCTTATCACAATGTGGTATGAGAAAAGAAAATATAAAACCCACATCAGCTTCAACTTCGCTATAGAATATTCAACACCTTCCACTTTCATTTGTATATTCAGTGATAACATTTAAAATTACTGTGGTCACCCTAAAGGATGTTAATTACAATGCGACTCAGCAGCCTTTATACAACATAATTGCAGGTTACTAATGTTCATAGTATCCATTGGGGTTGTAATAGAGAGCAGAATTTAGCTCATGGATTTTGTGATGAAGGTCTTACAGACATTTCTTGTTATTAATCCTCTTTATCACTTCCCATGCATCATCTTTTGTTTGTTCCCTTAATTCAGAGAGAGTTTTACTTTTTGTACATAAAGAATGTCTTCCTTATAGGCCTGTCAGATTCAGATTTACATATTGTAGATTTAATTGCTTCACATTTCACTTTTTGATAAGGTTCTCAGATGTTAGGCTATATTAAGAAGGGGATGGAGACTAATACAGGAATTATTATAATGTTGTTCTATAAATGGAGGTTACATCCTCATGTCGAATACTCTACTGGGTTTCAGTCACATTTCAGAAAGATACAGTAGAAGAAGAAAGGTCTGAAAAAGGGCAGAAGATACATATTAGTTGGATGGGGAGTGTTCATATGAAAAGAAACTGAAAAGATTAAGATTATTTAGTGTGAAGTAAAAAGAATAAGAGATGACATATATAATAATGAGTGGTACAGAGAAAAGCAGTGGGTAGTCCTCACTACTCCATTCTACAGTAAGACACAGAGGGCATTCGGTGAAAGAAAAAGGCAACAAATGCAGAAGTGATAAAATGAAATACTTTTTATGGCATTGCATCATATAATTAGCCCGTTGAACCAACCACCATATGTTATTATTGAATAATAATTGAGGGCTGCTCGGAAAGTTTCAAGAAAGATAAAGCAATTATGTTAATAAAAATAGCATCTGCAGTGGAACTAGGTAGAACAACTTGGTAAGGGAAATCAGTTCTTATAAGCCAAGGCACAATGTAATCACAAGAAGAGATTGTTCATGCTACTTGCTATCATTGTGCTAGGAACTGCGCAACTCTATAAAGCCTTCCCATCATGATATTCTCCATCTAAAGCCCTATCTGAATGAACAACTTCGAAAGCTACTGGATCTCACCTGGGTCCCACTAAAGTCTGTAAATCTTTGCCTTTCAGGATTTATTGCTGCACAGGAAACATTACAAATAATCGGGCAAGTTGCTTAAGGTGTCCAAAAGAAAGAAGAACACATAGTGTGTCGTACTACTTGTGTAACAGGTATTAATGTCATAGGGAAACTAATAGCATTTAATTCCCTGGTGGAAGAGTCCATGGAGGGCCATTGACTACAAGTTGCAAACACAGTCTCTCAGTTAGGAGATGCCCAGAAGAAGACAAGTTGCTGGATGTAGGGAGCCCTAGGAGCAGAAGTATCATTTATGCTATTTCCCTGTTGGATCTGCTATTGGCCACCGTCAAAGGCAAGGCTTGACAGACTGCTCATTTAACTGACAACCCCATCTCGATCTCTATGCATTTGCATTGTTTTTACATCGGTATAACCCGATTCTCTTAACAGTAGTAACAAATGTGCAATTCCTTTATGTTCCTGAGGCTCGTGGAATTACGTGCCAGTGGCAGGACGACTGCTGGCAGCCAAGAGCCACACCTGCTTCACACAACATATGTCCTTGCCATCAGTTATCTTTCAGTGTTGACAGGGGTTGAAATCTGTGGAGTGGATAATTTGCAGTTTCAGGCAGACCATTTTTAGACCAGGCACCTCTGCTGAAGCAAAGCAGAATATCCCATTAACTTAAATTTTGGAGGATTTCATGTTTTCACTAAATAAAAGGTGTACTGACTATTAATTACACAGGTTTCTTTTGCAAATGTTATTGGCCATATAACAGATTTTGGTCAATTGGACAGAGCATTTGTTATCCCCCAATACTGATAAAAACCTTCTAATTAATGTAACTCCTTCACTGTTTTGGTACTTTGTCCTAGAAGTTTGCAGTTTCATATTCAGCATAGTAATAAGCACAGTTCTTGCTCTGTTCAGTACAATTACATCACTGAACATGTAAGACAGTATTAATAAAGAGTTCTGACTTTTCATGTGTTAGCAATATCTCTTTTACTGTTCCTTGCTATGCATGCATGAGTGGGATAAAGCTGTGTTATTGTGTTAACTTGACTTTGGTTGTTGTTTCTAAAATATTTCCCTCATTGTTAGTGACATATGAGAAATTCAAAACCAAATGGTTTTTTGGTTTTTTCTTTACATAACACTAACAACCTGCAGTTCTAACAACAGGAAATTTTCCATGGCAAGGCAGCTGATGCTTTGTCATTAAAGATTTGGACTTGTTGAACTCGCACGACGTGTAGACTTGGTTTAGTTTCAATGTACATTCCCTGCTGTGTGGGATGATCCCTCCTCCTCCACTTCTTTAAAAAAAATATATTTTTTTTTCCTATTTTTTTGCATTATTTTTTTTCCTAAAAACAGAGGACAAGTTTGTTGTTGTTGGGGGTTTTTTTTTTGTTTTGGTTTTGGTTTTTGGTTTTGTTTTGTTTTGTTTTTCTTAGATAAATAAGAAAACTGGGCATGAATGAATATGACAATGCCCTTAGGACTGAGGTAAAAGCACAAAGTTTTATGGCAAAATATTCCTCTGAATCTTCACGATATTCATCCTCTACCTCAAAAAGTTTTCTGTGGTGTGAACAACACTTCTTGTCTCCCTCATGACTACTCCCCATACAGATTTCTAACAGCCCACACCCAACAATCTTGCCAATTCATACCACCTGCCCTCCACCCCTTCAACAGGCTCTCTGTACATTCCTAGCTACAGTCTTCATCCACACCCCCCTGCTTCAGCTATTCAATCTGTTTTTCAGTTAGGGAAATGAACTTTCTTGCATATTAAATTCTGTTTTCATCATAAAAGGAAGTGTCCTTTAGATGATGCCCCTGTGTCCTTCCCTACAGATTTCTCTTTGTGGAGATTTGCGTAGGATGCCCTATCTTGCTACGTGGTACTTAGGTACATATCATAAAAGGCAAAGCAAAAGGACACATTTCCTGAAACACTGCAAAGAAAAAACAAAACAGAACAAAACAAAAACCCCAAAAAACAACTGTCTTTTATTTTGGATTATGACTGTGTTTTACATTTTTCTGCTGGAGTGATTTTGAAGGGACCCTTGCGTTAGTTTTCATTTATACTTCATTTATCATGTTTGCTCGCTTGCTGGCATTAGAAAACATATACATTTTTGGCATGGTCCAAGCTACTAATGTAGTCTGGGAGAACACCTATGTCCTCTCAGAGAACATGAATGGATGCAGAGCCTGCATGGAGAGTGGGAAAGAAAACCATTCAGCCTCCTCCAGCAAACTCTGCTGAACCAAGTCATCACGGATCGAGTAAGTACTAAAGCATTCTATCATATTTACAACACTATTGCTTCAGAAGTTGACCGTTTTCTTCATTGCCACCCAAGATTAATGGGGAAATTTATTAACTTATTTTTTAATGTAATCTCATGAGCCGCTCTTCGTAATACCAAGTGTAGACACAGCCCCAGTGAAAATCTGCAAAAGAGACAAGCCATGCTTCTCCTCTTTTCATATCATATAACTTGTCAGGGGGCACACAGTTATGCCAACTCTAGGGGATCTTCAGGAAGAAAGCACATCCTTCTCACCCCTGCCCGGCACCCAAGTTTCCTCTCAGCAAGTGATAATAAGAAGGTGGAGATCACCAGAGGCACTGTACTGCAGAGCCAGATACTGTGAGTGCTCTGGTGGGGAAGGAGGGGTGGCAGAAGCACAGGCACCCATAATTCCTTTAGGATGCCTATGCCTAGTAATACAGGCAAACCCTGATAAATGGAAAAGACTTTAAAACCTGAGGGTTTGGTACTTACAGGGGCAAAAGGCACCTATCTCTAAGTCGCCAGTCCTAGCCTGAAGCCAATGAAGAAGCAGAAACAGAAATAATAAAGTAGAAAGAGTATCAGGCATTATGTATCCTAAAATATGAATAGTGGTATACTAAAATCCTAAGAATTATAGCATGTATCCTAAAAATATTCCTACTCTAGAAATATGCATTGAAGAGAAGTGGAGGAAAATTATTATCTGTTTTAATGTTAGCCTCTTTGCAGGTGAAAGTGAGACCAATTTCCCTGCACAGCCTGAGTAACGTCTGACTCCGTAACTGCTTTCCCACAGCCCACTGGAAATGTTCCATGAAGAAGGACTCCCTTTTCCAGGAGGACATTTAGGGAAAAATGATATTCCTATGGAAGAGTCAGTGTGACTTTTAGAGACCTTTTCACAAAGTCCTGATAATTTTTGACTACTGTCACTGTCCTCTGTGTCACCGAGGGAAGGGCATCCTCACATTCTACAGCAGCCTTGGTAGGGAACGTGTTCACAGTGTTCACTGCACAGAGAAAGATATCGTTCGATGCCCTTGAAATGAGGTCATTTTCAGATTCACTAATCAACAATAAAAGAATGCCCAAATTGTCTCATTGATCTAGGAGAATGTGCATCTCCTCTGTCTAAGTTATTAACTGAGGAATTAAAATGAGCTTCCCCACATATTTATTCCTCCTGTTATGTTTTATGGATGCAATATTTTGTTGGTTATATACTTTTTTTTTTTACCAAAAAAAAAAAAATTGCTTCATTGCAATAATCGCTGTTTTAATTTTTTAAAAATTTATTTAGTACCTGCTATTGGGGAGATTTTGTGGGTTTCTTTAAAGTCTAAAGGTATTGCATTAAACAGCTTTGGAAAAAAAAAATAGATATGGTCTCTAGCCTGCTGAGTAAACATAAATTTCACAGTTAAATACATAAAATAATGATTACATCCAATGGTCATGAGGGACATGTTTTTAGGAGTATACTAATTAAACTACATCCTTCAGACAACATGTTTCTACACTTACTAGCAATGAACCATATCTGATTTGTCATTAAGTAATTATGAATGCTAATGCAAATAAAGCACCTTTCAAACAAGGCTTCAGAATAGAAATTAATCATATATTGTTCTTCCTTATCCTACCACATAAGGGTCATTTAAACAAAAACAGCCAAGGATATGAGATATACATAACGAGAAGTTGATAGTTTTGTTCAGGCTTCAGTTCATACCTTCCTCTTTGTGGTGTTTATGTATGCATACATATTCTCCTTATAAACAGAGAGAGAGTAAAATAGTCTTTAAAGTATATTCAGTAATTCAAGATTTGATCCAAAAATTGTCAAAGTTTATTGCAATCTTTCATCGGTAAAAATGATAATCAGCAGTTCTTTCCTTTTGCAGATCTCAAAGCATCCTAAAAAAATGCCTGCATGGAAGAGCCCACAAACACAAGGGAGTAAATGGGATGGAATTAGTAAGCACACTGAGCGTTAACCCCCGAACATATCAATGGGCACTGCAATTCCTTGTGCTTTTCTTAGCTGACAGCTCTCAGAAATATTCTGATGGCAAACCAACACGATTTTTGAACCAGTAAGGATCATTTCCAGAGTGTAATCTCTTCCTTCACACCTCATTTGCCATCCTGGATACTCCCGTGGGTAGATGGCATGGCTTCCCCTCTCTTACATTAGGAAACTAGGATGCAAACCAGGGATGCACTTAGCTCCACCTACCTTAGCAGAGGGTCTGGGCAGTTTTTCAGCCCCCAAACCCAGTTTCTAATGGTGGACCCCACCACAGCTCTAAGTAGAGGAATTCTCATGAGATCCACTCCCTACCCTGTGGGGTTTTTTTAACTTCTAACATTTGTCTGAAGATCAGAAATTAGGTATGCAAACTCAGGGCTCCTCAACCCCGAAGAAAAGACCACATAAAATACTGTCTTATAATTGAAAAAGGACTGACAGAAGCACCTCCTCTTCGCAGCTAAACAGGAGCATTAGAGATATTTTCCATCAACCTATCTGCAGCAAATGTAAGTTGATTTACCTTCTCATTATATTATAAATGTTTTCCTTCCTCTTGACTTGTCTTTGTCCTCGTCTTTGTACAGCTAGGGAAGTCATAAGTCCTCTAAAGCAACTATCTGCACATTATACTGCTTCATTGCATAAGCAAGTAAGAGGATGAGTTATGAAGAACAAAGTTCTCGTTGCACAAGCTTCAATAATCCTTAATTCTGGGAAAGAAAATGGCCAATAACTTGTGAAAGGTACTGTGAATAAATGTGTTTAAGGCAGAATAATATGCCTTCAAATTGTGATTGGCTGTTTAGGTCCCTTTTTAAGACAAGGGGCCATGAATAACGGATAATCTATGTGAGGTCAATTATTGTGTAAGGTACACTGAAAAATCATGCAGCACATCTCATTCATATAACTTATATTAAAAGGTGCTATTCAAAACCACAGGTGTCAGCTTGTAAATGAGAAACTTCTCTGTTGCATGGAAGGGAGAAAATGCCAACGAGAAAAAGGGCTGTAAATGAAGAAATAAAATGTGAAAATGGTACAATGAGGAAAGCATGAAATTTCAGAATTAAGAAAAAAAAAAAAAAAGTAATGACCAATGGATCTTGCTGAAAGTTGAGATGATTAGGTTAGACTAACTTTTTCAACCACTACTGACATGGGTTACACAGGTTAATAATAACCTTGATCAAGGTTATATTTTCATGAAAATGAGCAGGTTTGGACACAGTGAGAAAAAAAAAAAAAAATTAAAAATTTGGTCAGCACATGATGCTTCATTTTCAGTGAGGAACTAGCTCCAGGGAACAATATAATCTTCCATGGGAATCCTTTGTTTTCTACAGGTTTTTGAGAGGTCATTAGCACTTTGGGGGTGGGATTCATTTTCTCTGACATCAGCCTCTGATTTGTGGCCAGCCGCAGGCACCACTTGCAGTAGAGTATCCAAGCCCCTTTTACCATCGATGACATGAAGGCAATTCATCCCATATGATGGTTTTCTAGGATAACAAATCAAGCACTAAAAATCTCTTTCCCTCTCTCCCTCCATTCCTAGATGGAGGAGGATAGTTGCTATACAATAAGGTTGCACGTGCTCGAGATGGCTGCAGATGGGTCTATGAATCCTACCTGAAATGTATTTGCCTACAGCAGGGAGATTTAATTCACTCTGGTTTGAATACAGGCTTTGTTAAACAGTTACCAGATGTAAATGCAGAAATTGGACATCCATTAAGCAGAAACTGATATTAAAACCACTGAAATCATCACTAGTCAGCCAGCATTTTTGAGGAGCACTGCCAATGCTACTAGTTATTTCCTAGCCTGTGGGTGTGAGAAAGGCAGTGAAAGACACAGCTCTGGTAACTTGAAACTTTCTAGTACTGATTGCTCCCAAGGTAACAGACTCTCCGTACCTCATGTACGC
Organism: Ceryle rudis; assembly: GCA_033439905.1. Lineage (NCBI taxonomy): Eukaryota > Metazoa > Chordata > Aves > Coraciiformes > Cerylidae > Ceryle > Ceryle rudis. The sequence goes on from JAAGNO010026494.1 coordinate 30,995, forward strand.
TCCTTACTCTTTTCAGCTGCCTGTTGGAATTTCCCAACAATGTAGGAGGTGCTCCTGATACCTGTTGCACTGAGGGTATTTGGCCATAAGCGATCATTAGATGCTTAAGTGCAGGTGCATAGAAATTTTACAGTGATGAAAGGAGAAAAATATAGAGATGACAGATAACCTGTATTGCAGGCTGAATGGCACTGTGGTGAGGAAAGCCCCCTGGGCATGGCAGTTCTCCATCCCAACGTACACTAAGCTCAGCTCTGGAACAGAAGGTAGTCTCACCTTTTACTCCTTTGGGGCATACATTCCCTTTGAATTGATATGGCTACCCAGATTACAGATGGGTTCGGCGAGTCATCTGATTTATTAGAGATGGCGAACTTGGGATCAGATGATTTGCACATTCTGTGTTCCTAATTCTTTTTATTTTGCTTAAAGAGAGCCCAGGTTGAAATCTCTAGTGTTCAGCTAAATAAATCCCCCTCAGAAAGTGCACATCCGTGTTGCTGGTCAAAGTAACTAGGAGAAGCTACCTGTAGGATAATACTTTTCAAACATTCTTTATTGAAAATCAGGTATTTTTTTTGTTTTGTTTTAATAAAACCCTGTACAATCATTGTTTAGAACTTTAGTCAGTCCAGTATTCTGGCATAGTTTTGTAATCCTTCATACCGTAAGCATGCGTTTGTAAATGGCCTGCCTATTTGCCAGAAAGTTTTCTCCTTGTACCCTGGCAGTAATCATGAATTTTTTCCTGTGCAAAGTCATAAGAGTGAATATGATACTTACAGTGGAATTCAGTGTGAAACATTTATTATGAGGGTATTATTGAGCCGGTATATTTCCGTCTCATTTTATAACTTCCTTTGACTCAAAAGCAGTATATCACTTTCAGAATTAATACACTGCTGCAAACAGCAAGGCAGTTACCAAACAGAGCACACGAACCAGGGATCAGAACTGGGATCCTGCAGCTTCCAAATCAGAGCTCTCTATACACAGTAAGTATTTATATTTCGGGAAGGCTTTATAAACAAACCATCTGTTTCTGGTCCCCTCAAGTGAAATCTAGAGTATTCAGTTATGGATACGGTTGTACAGAATGTTTTGGGGAAAGTTAGCAAAATATCTAAGGTGTTGAGAATAACTAAATTGCTTTTCGTAGAACAACAGCAGCATCAATAAAAAGTATTTAAAGTGCGCTAAGGAGGGTGGGGAGGAAATGTAGGTGGTGGATAAGGGGAGACTGAGTGAGTTTGTGAAGAAACTGTCCACAGGCATAGTAGCCCTTGAGGCAACACAGCCTTCTTGCCAGAAGACTGTGAAGTTTTTTCCGGTGCCAGCAGTGGCTCTGTGGTGTGCAACCATACTGCAGCCTTCCAAAAACTCCAGGCTCTTCATGCAGATCTGCAATGCTCAGCTTTGGGCTTGGACTCCATTGTAGGCTGCATCAACAGCAGGAGTCACATTCATTTATATTGTCTTTTATTCATCTGTGTTTTTCCCACGCGAGAACTGCCCAGCAGACAACATGTTTCATTTTGTAAATAGACTAAACCACAATTTGCTGATTGGAGCACCTTGTGGAAAACAATAGCAAGGAAATCACTTAGACAAATTGTGAGTGGAAGACGAGGCGTTTGAAACGTAGTTTATGTGTTCCTCTATCCCTCCTAGTGAAGTGAAAAGCATGTCATACATCACCTTTTTGGATGTGGCATGCCTTTTACTTCCCTGACAGGTATGTTATTTGTAACAAAACCCAACAACCCTTCCTCTCTTGTATAACTCATCCGATTCATGACAGTAATCATGTCTTGATAGGGGGTCCGGCATATGAGAAGCTGTATATATTTGGGCCTTACTGTGATTTCTGACAGTTTCAGTATATGATAGCCAGGATGATCCAACATGGAGATGTCAGATTAGCCAGAGGGATTCTTGCCTCTCTGTAGAAACACACTTGTATTTCAGGTTATGCTGTTTCTGGTTACTGAGATGAACAAGATGAGTGCAGCAGCAGATGAGAAAGCAATTTAAGGTTTCTGTGTGGAGTGAAAAAACTTAAACTAAACAAGTTATATAATGTGTGGAAGAAATCCTCTTGGGCACTGTACAAGCCAAAGGGGTTGTTAATATTTGGGAAAGAGTTCTGAGGAAAGGCTCAGCTTGAAAGCGCCCAGACTGCTAAAAATCGAATGCTGTTACTATGTGACACAATAACCTGTTTATACAGAATGTGCACGATGGTTTCACTCCAGTTAACAGCTACATAATGGGCCAGATGTTCACATTAAATAGGGCTTTTAGAGTCAGCATTAACTGTGTTGGCAGTGTCAGCAAATATACCAATATTTATCTAAGTTAGACCACCTTCAAATGGTCAGGCTTCTGGGTGGAGACACTTTGCAAGATCCTTACCTCCATTTTCAGTCTATATACGGGCAACTGTCCACAAGAGCTGAAGAGGAAATATTAAGGACTGATCTCTGGGTGAATGCAGCTACCATCCAGTGTTAGGTTAATGGTTGGACTTGATCTTAAAGGCCTTTTCCAATCTAAATGGTTCTATGATTCCGAATGCCATGAAGCTCTGGATGGATGTTCCTCCCTGCCCCTCACCAGGCTGTAAACTCTGCCTGGAAAAAAGCCATAAGGTAACAAACAAACTCTTCTGGGCAAAGATTTGCCTGGTTTGACCACTGTGATTTGTCTAACCAGGCATGACAATGCACGCTATACCTAACTGTGAGCTCTGGACTACAGGAATATAACTCACCAGGATTAGGAATTAAAAAGTCAGCATGAAAAGAGTCATCCTTTGTTCAGGGGTCAGCTTTAAGCAGCAACAGTTGCTTCAGGCATCCTTCTCTCCACAGCCTATCCTCTTGGACTATCATCCTGGTTTATTCTGTTGTTGATAGTGAATAGTGACAGCGCTCGACTTTGCCTTGTTCTCCCTAGAGTGGGAGACAGATAGAACATTGATTTATTTCTTGCCAGCTTGTGCAAGATTGTAAAATGCGTGTGCAAATGTTTTTGTTTGTTTGTTTCCCTTCTGACAGATCCTATTGTATTTTAGACCCAAAACTTATTCCTGCCTATTTATGAGAGATCCTGGTTGGTCTCTAACACCAGCCTCTTTCCTTATAGCCAGACTCCTGACTAGCTGCTTACACAGAGATGCTCTCAAAGGGCAGGGAAAGATCTTGGGTCATACTATCCTGGCAAAACAAGATTTTTTTGGTTCACTTTCTTATTTTAGCACTGTCATCAGTTATAGCCGTTCAAACATTAATGTTTGTTAGATACCTGCTGTTTCAGATCAAAAGAATCCGTGTGTCTTTTTATATATTCTATCTTTTGTCAAAATGCTGGCTATTTTCATTTTGGCTTATGTGCTTTTTATTTAGATTTAGATTCTTCTTTCTTTTCCCCCCCAAATATCTTTTGACAGCATCCCTGATGATATCGGCATGGTAATGTTGGTTTCAATGGATTTATGCCAATCTTCAACTGCTAGATAACTGGACAAAAATATTCCTCATCTGGAAGTCCATTTAAAAATTTTTAATGCTTGTCAGTTCGGAATACTAAAATTATTTGGCTTAGTCTAAAGCTTACTGATGTCTGTGCTAAACCAGAATATTAGTATTTAAAAAAAAAAAAAAAAAAAAAAAAGAGAAAAAAGAAAAAAAAAAAGACAAATAATAATAATAAAAAAAAACCCCACAAAACAAAGTGCTGAGGATCAACTTAAGCTTTGGATCAAGCGTGATTTCTTAGGGAAGATAAATGAAGAAAAAGCATTATATGCATTGCAGCACTTCAGTGTTTCTGAAGCACTGTAACATGACATTTGATGTTCTAAGGTGGTTTTTAACTCTTTCAGCATAACTTTGCCTCAGGATAAAACATCCTTTTAACAGCATGTGTGAGAAAACCAGGAATGGCCTGTAGACGTGCCTGTAGGCTATCTGCTCTCTGTCACCTGCTGTATTGCCCTGACTCTGAGAAACCTTTACTTCCTCACACTTTAAGGATGAGAACGTTTCGCTCTCACTTTGTCCACTAAGGAAAGCTGACTAGCCTTATTCTGATGTCCTGGGTTTTAAAAGAGACCCTTTTTTTGACATTTTCCTTGTTCTCAGATTATTGTGAGTAGATACAAAATAAAAGGCAGTATCACTAAGAACAACAACAAAAAAAACCCACTATGTTGTGCTTTGGTCAGATTAAATTGTGCTACCTTTTACCTTGGAACTGCCTTAGGTTTGAAACCAATACCAATAAAACTGTTTATCCTCACAGGCCAACCCTGACAGTGTTATGATGTACAGCCTGCCCAGCTCTCTACACGTCAACTAAAATAAATGTAAAATTGGTGAGGTTTATCACTTCCAGAAAAAGTGATTTTTCAGATGTTAGTCTTCTCTAAAAGTTGTTATGTACTTACAGCCTCTAACCTGACTAATCAAAATTAGCATCTCTTATTTATTAGTATGTTTCTAAAGACAGCACTGTTTTGTCATAATATCCTTTCACTTATTCATTACTTAAGGAGCTGTTCCAAAAACATTTAACACTGGCTTAAGTGTGATCCCAGAGAAGTCAGGAGACCCTTGCCAACTATTTCCAGAAAACCCACCTTATTATTAAAGGCTGAATATGATTCCCATTTAATATTTGCAGTAAGGTAGCAAATACAGTCTTGCACAAGTGTCGGTGTGATTACATCTTTATATACACACATAATACATACTTATATATCCATACACATATATCTGCATGTGGGTATACACAGAAGGTCAATTTATATACATAATGGGGGTTGGGGTGGGGAGGGGGGGCGTGGAAGAGGAAGAGAAATAAAATTCCTGTCTGTCCTTTAAAACTATCACACATTATGTGAGTTAGTTTGAAACAAATCAAATGCCAAAAAGAGAAATACAGAAATAAACCCTACTCTCTGTCACACAGGTTCCATATATAAATCATCTTCCCCAGAGAATCGCCTTGGGAGACCCTTAATTAACTCCTTGCTTTTGCAGCATCTAACATAACAAAGTACAGGTTCCTACAGTAGCTTTTTCATGCTATTGTAGTTCATACACTATGATTTCTCCAGGTACTAAGATATCTACTTGTATATCTTTTTTTTAGCTGCAATCTTATTTGCTTGACCTGATATATATATAAAAAAAACCCCGTTAAATTAAAAATTCCTCTGAATGTGAAATACTTGCCTTTTACTGTCATTCCATGCATGAAAAAGAATTTCTTCCGAAAAAATCATGTGAAATATCTGGTTTTAGGCACAAGAACTTAGCTAAGTTCAGCTGGATCAATTTTTCTCCCCCCCCAAAAACCAGAAGTTACAGAAAGAAAGGCTTGTTATGAAACTAGCACTTCACAAGATTGCTGTGGTCTGACTTCTCTGGAGTTTTCCTGTCAAAAAACAGTAGGTAGAAAATCTACTTTCAAAGCTCCTTTATTGAAGAGAAAATCTACTGGATCCTAGTACTGACTCACGCAACCTGAATGCTTTTACTTAAATACGTCCCTCCACATTTTCTCTAACATCTTGTAACATCTCATGTTGATGCATTTGCTCCTCTGCAAAGCCCTAGCCCCTGAAGTGATGTCATTGGCTAGTCATTTCCTCCAAACCATTAACACTCCAGTGTGCAAATGACTAAGTAGGAAATGGAAGAGCAAAATTGCTGAAAAGAAAAAGAGAGAGAAGTCTGAAGAGGACTGAGTGATAATTTAATTTCACATCTTCATTACTCAGGAATGACCTTAACCAGAAAAATGCAAAGGAGTAAACGCCTGCAATGTCAATTTAGTAATCAACTGCACCATCCTTTATTATTTAACAGATTTCAAGCTGGATTACCATACCTTTAATATAGCACAGATACTTCATCTTAGAGCTGCCATTGCACCACCAGCGATACGTTGCAACTGAGCTTTGCAAACAATGGTTTTGCTTGGTGAATTGACTTCTATGCAATAATAGAAAATTCTTTGAGGATAGATGGAAAGAAAAAAGGAGTTGAGCAGAAGTTAGCTCAGCTTGTAAAACCCACCTCTAAATCTCCTAATTCAGAAAAGCTAGACTTTCAACAACACATTGAAGTTTGAAGGTACATCTGCAACCACCAAAACAGCCCAGGAATTTAGACGTTCGGTTTTGATTTTCAGCGTTCTCCATCCCCGTCAGACCTAAACACAACAGCTATAGGCACGGGAGATTAGACCAGTAAGATCAGCAGGACTCAAGCATGTCCAAAGGGCTGTTGTTGGACATTGATTCTAGATCTCAGATCCCTAACATGTAAAGATGTTCCTGCCTAGTTCTACCATTCCTTTACTGGAGACATAGGAGCAAGACATGAAATCTGTCAGCGGAAGCGATCGTTTTCAGTGTTTGGAGAGGTCTGGGTCCTGATCTGTGTTGAAATGCAGATTCCTTTGCATCCTTCCCAACACTAATAATGTTACCCCTTCAGGAACTCCCCACTCCAAGTACTGTGGTCATGCTCACAAAAATTATTCATACCGGCGTAAGTATTTCACATATTGGAAGCACTTTACAAATACTTACTGAGTAAGAATCATAGACTGAGCTTTGTAAGGCTTATCATCCTCATTTTAAAGGAGTAGAAGTGAAATGACTTGCTCAAGGCCATGACATAATTTGGCGGGCAGAGCTGGGATTAAAGCACAGGCTTTCATGCCTCACACCTCATTACTGCATATCGTTCTGTGTCTCAGGTTGGGAAACCGAGAAAGTTTTGGTAATAGATTTCCCCTGTATTTCTTCGTGCTGCCATGGTTTAGACAAGGTGTCAAAGTGAAAGCTGGTCCACACTGTGTGAATATTACTGATGCCGGTTAACTCTTCAGCAGAGTTTGAACCCAGCACCAAATTTGCCTCTTCTTGCAGTTATCTTCAGTGACAGCTATACTTGTGCCAGCGTTACTATACCAGGGGCTGATGAAGGTCTTTGGGATTCTTCTGGATGTGAGATGCTGTAATAATAATATAATATATATTAATATAACAGTAAATAATTTGAAGTGCAAACAACATATAAAAAGTGAAAGAAGTTAATATACTAACCATCACTATTCAGTCATATTTTTAGGTATTAACATTAAATATGACAGAATAGGGCTTTGAAAGACAGATATTAATTGCATACTAGTATTGGCCACAACGGCTTTTTACTACTCAAAGAAGGATTTACAGACCAATGGGACCAGAGATGCTTTTGATACCTGATCTAAGATTCAGTTATAGAGGTGGAATTTTTCACTCACTTCACGATATTCAGACCTCATTAAATTTAGAAAAGCCATCTTGGTACAGGCAGAAGTAGACACAAGTATAAGAAGATGGGCAAAGTATATTCACTCTAGAGATCCATTCCATTGCAACAACTAACAAATCGGCTTGGTTATTACTCACTTTTTGTGCTCATAGCAGTTATGAGGCACATACTGAGATCTCTCCAAATCCCCTCTAAATGCTGTAAGGTATCATTAAAAAATTCTCACTTAAAGACAGTCCTTGGTTGAATGAGGAAAGGCAGCATAATTCAAGCAATATGCAAGAGAGAAATACCCCAGATACAACTCTGGGGTATTTGCCAGAAGACATTGAAATATCATGATTCAAAATGTGATATAAGTGATTAAATTTGAGGTCACTTCACAGCAACAGAGAGTGCTGCCTTTGGTTTTATGTGAATTAGACTCTTCCTATCAGTGTTAAGATTTTGTAAATCAATGTGGAGGCTTATGTGACTACTGACTTTGACAATTATAATGTAGAATAAAATATCATTATTTAGAAAATTGCTCTTTCCTACTTCCTAGGCCTCTCAATTTTGCCAGTGTTATTTTCAATGACATCCAGAAAGCTGAATGTGATCAGGACAGCATTTGTCCTTCTGTTTCCATAAAATTCTTTTAAGTTGAAGTCAGATAAGTCACATATTTCAATGCTTTACACCTCAGGGTGAAACTTCAGGCTGTCATCTAGGGCTTAGTGATAAAAGAAGGACTGATTAAAAGAGACTGACACTACAGAACTGATAGAGCTGAAGGACTCTAGGGGCTTCCATGCTATTAAAAATCAGCCATGATTTTATTTCAAGAGGACTGTTTCAAACAAAAAGATTTAAATATTAATTCAAACCTACATTTGTTGCCCCTCTGCTCTATGTATTTCTGGATGTCTCATTACAAAAATAATTTAATTGTCATTTGTATCTGTCACATAAAAATATACCAAAATACTCTCTGAATTATTGAAGTTTAAGAGGTATCAGTACATTAAGAAATTACTTTGTATTAAACTCTACCCAGGCAGATTCCAGTTGAAAATGGAGTGATTACTATGGTAGCTTTTCGATGAGAAAACATGATTTAAAGTCTAATTTGGATGCAATGATTTAATATTTACACTCATGCCATCTATACTGTTTAACAGCAGGTTTCCTGTTTAAAATTCAGGAATTACTGTATTCAGTAAAATATTAATACAATGCACTTACACAGTACCTCAGTTACAGGATCTTAAAATGCTATTTAAGCATTAATTCAGATTCACATCATCCCTGAGAGGAAAGGACTTCTAAGGAGCATTATATTTGCCCTTTAAAGTAGCTGAGGGAAGACACAGGCAAGCTACACTCTTGGCCAAAGAGAACACAGCAAGTCAATAGCAGAACCAGGAACAGAATTCAGGAATTCTGGTTCCCACTGCTCTTCTCTCACCATCTAACTATATTTTTTTTCAACTGCTCCCTATAATACCAGTTATGACCTTAGGTAAGCACACACATCCTTCATTATCCTTGACAAGAGTTTGTGTGAATATTTCTCTGTTGTATTGAATATATTGAAGCAAAAATTTGCATGAATACCATACTCTATTGGTAGTTGTATGAAATCTAACAACAAAAAAAAGTCTTCAATATAATGCTAAATCACTTACCATTTACATATATCTTCTAAGTATGATTTAGTTTGCTAATGTTAAATAATGTTACTCTTAAAAATACAGGAATTTATAGATAGATTGCCTCTTCACTCCCTGAATTGTGCAACCTTACTTCAGTCAGTGAAGAATCAAAACAGTCCCAACTTTGCTGACTTGAAAGAGAACTGAAACTTTTCACCAGGGAAATAAAGGTAAAATATCAAATCCTTAAATTAGCAGATTACTTTAATGGCTTAAAAGCAATGTCAAATCAACTAAATTCTTTGAAATCCTGTCATCTGTATCCTGAATATGAGCAGTCCTGGAATTTTTCCAACTAATGGTAACATGCAGTGCTAAATTACAATTTTGCCAGAGCAGAATAACAAAAAAGAATAAGAAAACTAGAAATCATCCACAGCACCTATGTAAGGCAAGATTTTAACACAAAATTAACTAGTAAGTTCTCACTGCAGTGAAAAGAATGGAAGTATGTAATTTTCAGAGATGTTATCTGCACCATAACTGTCCCATAAACTTTTCCTTTGGATAGGATTCTACTGTAAAAGCATTAGTTATTTGCTAGCAGAAAATTTCCTTTGCATTTGTTATTCTTTTCTAGGAAGATCACTTCTTCAATGATAATTTACCAATAGAGAACAGTAACAAAATCTTATTCCCTTTGCCAAAAGGCTCTGAACAATCTTATTTATTGTAACAGAGAATCCTCTAAAAATGCTGCTACTATTCAGTTTTTGACTTTCAGTGTACTTTCGTCATTCCATAAGATGTGTAATGTCACTTTATATTTCTACTTTCTCCATATCTCTTCCGCCCTCTGACTCTCTATAAAACACTTCCACACGTTGTTTAGCTGATGTCAAGAGCTGTGGATAGCAGGTAAAAAGTTCTCCCATTGACTGCTTAGGTAATTGAAAGAACTTCATCATAACAGAACAAAACAGAAAGGGAACAGTGAAAATCTGATGATAGCTAAGAGGTGTAAAAAGAAACCCTTATACTTTTCTGCAGCTTGAAACGTGTAATTATCTTTTAGCATTGATACAGATGCATTAATACTTTCAACACAGTAAACTATAGTATTATCTGAATGTATATGGTTTTAATGATCTTATCACCAAAGCTGGCTGTGATTCAATCATTGAAAAATATTTCTTTGAAGTAAAATTTAATTTCACTGGAATATTCCATGAACACAGAAAGATCAGCCTTAGAGATATAAAGTATTCTGTCTCCTGCTGATAAAGCTGATGAAGAAACAGGAAAGAATATAAACAGATGGAAAGACTCTGGCCTCCAAATTGTACCACCTTCCGTAATCTGCCAGATAGTTTTCAAAGGATTCTTTCTCTCTTTTTCTGGGTAATAAGAAGAACTACTGAAAATTAATCCTTTCTAGTAGATCTGCTATCTGAGAATGAAGATGTCCCTTTTTTACCCTTTTATGAAAAGATACATTACAAAAATAAAATTAAAATAAAATTTAAAAAAATATATAAAGATCTCAAATGCATTGCTTAAAGAAAAGCCATATTCCTTTCCTGCTTGCAAGTCCTTCTTTGCAAGAAGGACTTGTCTATAAGGGAACAGGTGGAGAGCTATTCTGAGTCCTTCTTTATAGCGTGGAATATAGCTGAATTTTCCTGGCATCACCAGGATTTTAATGTGAACAGGTTGCTGAAGAGCTGCAAATATAATAGGCTCAAGAGTTCTGCAATAGCTTTTCTATTACAGATTTGTAGCTTTATGCAGGTTGCTGCTTTCATCTTTTTCTAGAACTGATTTTAGTTTTTACAATATATTCTGAAAGCAAGAAATTATCTAGATCTTAGTAATACAATATGTAAGACACATTTAAGAACATATCTATGCCATCTCTGAATACTAAGCCACCAGTTAAGTCTTAAAAAATAAAATATAAAAAATGCCATACAGTCTTCATTCTGTTAACAAGAAGTGTGAAACCCAGACTTAAGTAGAGGGGAAACCAGTCTCCTCAGTCACCCATCTGTAATTGTATAGTCAGGTGTTCATATGTTACTCACTTTTCCCACATTTTTTATAGGTCCAGTAAGAGCTTTAGCAAAGCCTGTGCTGAGAACTTTGCTATAAGATATTAAGTCTGAGCATCATATGACAGAGAACTTAATATACATAATTCTGGTGGGATCATACAATCAATGAGTAATATACAGTGATTTTTGGCTATTTGTAAAAGTTTGAGAAGTCTGTGAGGATCATCTGACAATGCACTTAAAAAAAAATAAATAAACCCACAACAAAAACTTTAGGAGATGCTTAATAAGATTATATCCAGTGTCAAATTTAACAAGTTGTGCAGTCACTGCATTCTCCTTTCAAATCTTGCACAATAAATGCTGAAGGTGTAACAGTTTGATGGTTTTGTTAAACAATTCTCCCCAGACTGGACTTGCAAGCTGGGAATTGTCAAGAAATATTATGTGTTGGTATAGTTTCAAAAAAGAGTTTCCACATATTATCAGTAGCACAAAAAATAATTAATTAGTTAATCAAGATCAGTGTAAAAAATCTGTATACTGAAAAGTTTGTATTTAAAGCCAAATACTCTTATTAGGACTAAACGTAGGGGGTTTTGGTGGGTTGGTTGGGGGTTTTTTTGTTCGGTGGGGGATTTTTGGGGGTTTTGGGGGATTTTTTTTTGTTTGTTGGTTTGGTGGGTTTTTTTGATTCTTGATTTATTCTTCCAAAGAGCACCATGAAGGACAGGTAATTTGTAGAGAGGTTGAACTAGACATAAAACCAGGTTGACAAGGACAGACTGTCCATCATGCAGTACAAAACAGCATAATATGGTAAGAACAATGAAGTACTTTTCAGAAGCAATCATCACATAAGATAGCAAAAAGAAAACTAATTGTAATAGCTAGGTCTAGAACAAAATGCAGATTTTTAGTACCTGAGACTTGGTTATCTTTTCCCTGCTCACATAAAATAGTTAATTTTTCAGAATCTCTTGAAAACAGCTTAATTAGTTCTCTTTTAGAGTTGCCCTAAAGAAACAATAAATAGTACAAAAGAAAACAACACTAGAAAGAAGAGTATTTTCATATAAGAGGAGGATGTTTTCATGTACTAACCTCAAAGATAAGATGAATTGTTAGGATTTACCAATTATTAATAAGCATTCAAAAAAGAATTAACAAGAACAAAATAATCTATGAAAATATTTTTGTATTAGAAGGCAAGGAATTATCCTATTCATTTAAGTTAGCAAAGAATTTCTAGTGTCTCAGAGAATTAAAATATTTTAGTAGTAATTTGATATAGCATGAAAACTAACATGCAGAGTAAGTACTAGAAAGTATTGTCCTCTAAATTATATATTAAGCTAAGAAATAAACACAAAAACTTTTTCAACAAGTGCATCTGAAAACTGTCCAGGTTTGAAAACACAGTTAGCTGTCTGAATAATCAATTAAATGTGGAGAATCACTAAGAAAGTGTGACTCAAGTGAAGTGCTCATGCTGGCAAAGTGAATGGCTGTAAAACAGCTAGCTAGCCTAGTGAGAGTGATAAAGTATGGATGTCTACTTAATTCAGAACATCCCATTGTCTCCAGTGGGTTTACATTTTAAACATAATTTTTTCTTCTGAGATTTTATAAGCATATTTTATATATTACTGACTTTACATGTACTCTACCCTATTCAGATTTGACCAAAGCAAATAGAGTTCTGCAGTTTGGATGCAAGTCTACTGGTATCAACAAATAAGTAAAATAAGCATGTAGACACAGAAGCAAAATCACCTAAGACCTTGTCTGAAAACCACTGAAGATCCACTGACCATCAATATCAGAATCACTATTTTATAGTTGCCATCACAAACTCTTAGAAACTTTGTAAAATTTTTTGAGTTACAAATTAGACGTTGAATGAATATTTGCAATCACACATTGTGTGTGAATCAAGGAGAAATCAAAGCATTAAAACTGGACATATTACATTCTATTAACTTCTCATATTTTGTCTCTCAAAATCTTATTTAATGAAGGTGAACTATCTTAAACTAATATTGAAGGAGATTTTAATAGGTGTTCTCAGATTTTTAAAATGTAATATTTATTTTTAATGTTTGGAAATCCTTGAAGATCAAGAATAAAAATAAAAAATGTTATGTTGTTATGCTGGACACAACTATAGGAGATAGCGGGCTATCTCTACCTAATGGATTTTTACATTGCTCTCTGGATTGCCGTATGGACCAGTTACATGAAAATGTATGTACACATATATCCAGGCTTTTAACTCCAGGGGCTTTCGACAAAAGAGAGAAAAAGAACCATCTATTTTTTATTCAGCAAATTAAAGATAAAAAAGCAGGTACAGTAGGCATAAAATAGTTCCCTATAAAAATACTTCGGTAGATATTATTTTTCAACTTATGTTTATCTTATAGTCTCTATTAAAAATTTCCCCAAATTATTTAAATGAGTCAACATTAAAACTTTCACAGAATCTTTATTTCTTCATGCAATCCTAAGTGTTTAGCTTTTTTCTTATTATTATTTTGGTTGGATGGTTTGGGGTTTTGTGGGTTTTTTTTTGTTTTGGTTTTGGGTTTTTTGGGTTTTGTTGTTGTTGTTGTTGGTTTGGTTTTTAAATAACTTGAGTGCCAGGATCACTGGGACAGGAGCATACATAGATCATTTTTTTGAGGTTTTATTCTGATACATAGATACCTGAGAAGCATGTATCTTAAAATATTCAGTGGTGAATTCCATATATGCACCCAGACCTGTTCTGGTTCAGAAGTCCTATTGTCACACATTTTCTGAACTATAAGAAGATTGACATAGCAGCATTCAGTCTGCATGATTAGTAACATGCAATAAATAGCAAGTTTGAAGTTCTGGCTTTCTACCTGTTAAACTGCATCACTAACTGGTAGTTAGAAAGAACAGCAACAACCTCAAGTGCTGCCAGGTACATATAAGTTTAGTTACTTCTGAAGATCATTCTGTAATTCAGCTCAACTCTCTATTACATTTAACTGCATAAAAATAAGTTGCGTTTCTCCTTCCCTTTTGAATTAAAATGCTCAATAAGTTTATGCTCAGCAGACAACTAGCCCTTCTGAATGACCTTGCAAGAGATGTCGCATGTGTATTGTGGGTGATTTAATGCCAGACTAAGTATATGTTCTAGATGGGAAATGGAAACCCACATCTGTCAGTAGTGAGCATTTTAAACCACCTCAAGTTCATTTTTGGTACAGGCTCGCAAAGATAATTTTAACAAGCTGGTTCTACTTCCTCTCAGCTGTAAGTTGATGCCACTCAGAAAATTAGTGTCTCTTTTGTTTACCCCTTAGGAGGTGAGTTGGTTATCTGGATAGAAGGCTTGCTGAGTCAGGCCTGTGTCTAGCTGTGAACTACAGACCTGTATTCAGCGAAGTAATGAATTGTCAGTTTTAGTTTATTTTCCCTCCTCTATCCATTTTGTACTTTAAACGAACTTCCTGATTAGTCTTTAAGCAGACTTTTATAAGTTCTTTTTGTTTTCACCATGAGAAACATGGAGAAGGATGCAGAGAAATTGAATTAGCTGAGAAACTATATTTTAGAACACGGTACAAGAGACATTATGTGCTTTATCCCATTGCCTTCTCAAAGTATGTGTATGGATCCTAATTTCCAAACTAAGCTGTGAGTCAAGAAGTTTTTCTACATTTGCTACTCACTAGGAAACATGTAACTTATTCTGTAGTCAATAGTTAACAGCTGGCAGGAGCATACCCTTTGGTTTGGAATTGATTTTGCATTTGTTCAAGCATGGCATGCATGCTGACAAAGTGAGACCAGATAATTCAGATTTATCAGTTCTGACTTGCTGAATAACCATGGCAGATAGATGATGGATGGCTCCCAAACTGGCAATAAGACATAAGTTGGTGACAGTGATAAAAGAATAATAAAAAATTAGCCTTTGTACTGAATAGCCTAATATTCCAAAATGACAAATGGTATTACCCCAATATCTTCTCAAACATGTTAAGATCCAAAAATAGGTAAAGCATCTATTTGAACTATAGTAACTGTTAGACAAGCCCACATGCTATGAAAGACCAGAGGCTTAAATAAGCTTGGAGTAGTCACGTAGTCTGAGACTGGTGGCAGGGAAAGAAGACTTCACATGAATTACTCCCACCGCTCCCCCCAACCATTGCCAGCAGTGATAATAAAGGCAAAGTTTATTTCTGACTTTGGCACATCAGCCACTGATTTTGTCTGAAATGGCAGTATATCATCAGTGACACTTATGACTAATAATAGAACAGATACTTCAGTTGAAGCTTGGGGCAGAGGGCATTTTGGGAGGAAGGATGTGAATGCATAATCTTTGACTGGCTACGTGCCATTTTTGAGAAGAGTATGACTAAGAACAGAAGCCTGTAGCTTTCAGGAGTTGCTACAGCATGAGAAAGTCCCAGCTTAACACTATATCCTAGGACTTCTATTTTAGCAGGCAGGATTTTGCAGAACCAGTTATGTTATTCTAAGGGATACTTCACTAGCTGGATTTGAGTTCAGGCAGACTATCTTAGCATGTCAGGCCCTGAGAAACATGGCCCAAGTTGTGAAAATCATAGAAATACATCAAGTTATGCATATATTTTATTAATTTTCTTAGTCAGCATTGCCCATGCACTGTCTGCAATTAACATTCTGTAGCAATATTTACAGAAAGCATATTTACAACTTAAAGGAGAAGCTTATGAAAAGTAGTAACAAATAGAAAGAAATCACCTGTCATCTCTCTGGTGGTTTATGTAGCAATCTATAAAAATACATAAACCATTGAAAGTTTAAGAGGTAACCAACTATTTAATTCTGTTTTATTTATACTGAGACAGCAACGTACATACTGCTTTCTCAGAAAGGCTGTACTTAAATCTTGAACTTTGAAAACATGTGTATTTGCAAAATTCACTTAGGTTTTCTTTAAGGGTTGGGGTTTTTTTGTTTCTTTGGGGGTTTTTTTGTTGGCTTTTTTTGTTTGTTTTGTTTTGTTTTGTTTTTTAATTATCAATTTCATCCTTTTTTATAGGACGGGAATATCCTTCTACAACTTGATTCTGCTCAGCATCTTAGAAGCAGAAAAGGCAGAAGCATATAATAATCCCAGGTTTTACTACAGCATAAAAGACTGAATTGGCTGAATCTTAGATTAAGTTTTCATATGTCTGCTTTAAAATTCAAAATACCTACCTCTATAAGTCTATTAATACAGTATTGAAATTACTGTACTTGTTCATGACCTCTGAAACATGGCATTTAACGTTTAATTAATACCTCAGGAATTGATGTCCTAAGACTAGCAAGGAAAGATGATTTTATATTTTATAACTATATTGCAGAAATTATTATTGAATATTGTAGACCCATTTCTTTCTTATTCAGATATATAAACAACTGCTCATTAAGAATTATAAAGAACAAATTTTGTATAAGGAAGATTTCTCCATAAAATAAGTAGAAAGAGTAAAAACCTATCTAAAACTAATCATAATTTAGACAAACTGCTCTTAAAATTCTTGCTATTTGTTTGTTTAAAAAAAAGGGAGCAACTCTGTATTAAAAAGCAGAGCTTCTACATCCAGGTAGATACACATATGCAAATATAGAAATAATTAATTAATCACAAATATATTTAGGGAAGGTAACCACTTCTCCCCAGAAATATATATTTTACTTGTAACTGTCGCTGACCGTATTCCATGCATAACTTAAAGCCACAATACATTTTTAAAGTACAATAAATTAAATCTTACAAAAGTAATTTTGACAGTAATATTTTCACTGTATCCTTAGGGCCAAATCCACACCAGCATGCAAAGTAACAGCTAGAGTGGCTTTTTATTATTATTCTTATTAATAACTGGATATTAAAACTCTCAAGTAATAACAACCAACTATCCATAATCATTGTGTTTATTACAAACACTCCTAAAGATGGAAACGCTCCAATAGGGGATGATACTGCAGTATATCTCTGTACTACTTAAGTTTCATCTAATAAACTGTTCTTACAGTGCAAAATACTGACTGACTTACGTAACCTTATTTAGGATATGCAGCAATGGATCTTAAATTGTATGCTTGAAGGCTAAACGTCTAAATCAGTAAAACTTTAAGATATATCACAAATTTGTTCCTTAAAATTCATACCAAGAGAACAGAGCTGCCTGTTCTCAGATAATATTAAAGTGTTCAAGATAGATTGCAGGACTCTGACTTAACTAATACAGGGACAGAAGAATACCCCAAAAGAACAGCATTCACGTGCAGCACAACCAGATTCAATGCAGCATTCCAAGTTTTCATATGAATTCCCTAAGTTTTCCTGTATCTCCTAATGTCTACTACAAATTTGTGAGAAGCAAAGTTCACTTTCTTCTCAGTACCATATAAAGGTAATAAAATAATGTTTGATCTTTATCTTTCTTTCATTTATCTATTCTTTATTAAAATGCACACTCATTTCACAAGCTTCAAACTTGCTACATCAATGGTATCTGTGGACTTTTTTTTTTTTTTACAACTGGAAGCACACAATGAAGAAGTTCCAAAAGATAAAGTCATACTGCAAACTGGAACAATAGGATATTCCATATCATAGGAGATTCCATATAGTTCTACTGAGCTCAATAAAGCTATGCAGATTTACAGTAGCCAGGAATTTGCTCATACATTCATGCAAACTTAACTAGGCCTTTATATATCTTCACGGTAGATAATATAATACTGGAGTCAAGCAGATCAAAGTAGAAAGCCTTGTTTTAAATCCCCTCATGACAACAGCTTTAAACTGAGCAAGATTTAAAGACATTAGAGTAGCTTTAAACTGTAATAGAATATTCACTTCATAATCAAAGTGATCTCCTTGAACAAATTAAAATCCCAGGAGCAGCTGTCATTTTTAAAATATATTTTATGAGTAGTACATGCAGTTAATGTGTGAGGTTCATGTTCTTCATTCTCAAAGTGAGTACTCAGATGCTTGTCTACCTACACTTTACAACTTAAGTGCCTATCTCAAAGCCTATATTTAAGTATACTATACATTTTTTAAGTGTACTGAATGACCAGTCATAGTCTTAACAATTCATACCAATAATGCTTCTCCAGAGACTAAACAAAATAATTTTGATATTTACTGATTCCGAAAGAGTATTATTTGGGGACCTACTAGTAGCATTATTAGTGAGGTAGACTGTCTCCAACATCCATTAACATCAACTGGTTGGACTGGCAAACAGTCATCAACTGTTTGCCAGTCAAAACATCAAAAAGATGGGGTCTGAAGCATTACGAACTGCATGTACTTACCTGTTAGTGTCTAAAGCATCTGGAAACAGGGAATCCATAGTACATAGCTTTCCTTCTTTCTGCAAGACTTCATGGAGCTTGTTCCATAGGACCTAGGACACAGATGAGACTATGAAAAGACTTGAAAGAGCATGTTTATATTTGGAGGCAGAGGGACAAGAAGAGGGACTGCTCAGAGATGTTTGTAGTTCCTTATTATATAGATTTGACACTATGATTTCCTTAAAAGAGGTCTGAAAAGAAGCTATGGCTTTTAACACAGTTCCATTGGAGCCTCACGGTCCTACACATACAGAATCTCCATGTGGATGATCACAGTCAGGTGACCTCCCTCAAACACATCTGTGCTTCACTGATAACTTATACTGCCACTTAGTACAGAAATTGGATATTATCAGATTCCTTGTTACATTTGCTCCATGCAGTTGTTCACCCAAATCTGACTTTGCTGACATTTAAAATACAGTGTGAGACATCACTTCTTGGTCAAACATTTGCTTGATGTTATGGCTGCATTTAATTATTTATTGTGGTTGTTTCAGTTGATGCAAGGTCTGGGAATACTTATCCTGCCTGTTGTCAGTTTGATGTTTGCTGGTTTAGGTTTTTCCCCAGGAGCACTCTGATGACATTAGGAAGGGAACATAAAACAAACCAGTAAACAAGCTACTGCAAACTGTGATAAATATGCTGCATTTGCACATGCACACACAAAAAAGCCTCGGGTTTGTTTGTTTGTTTTTAAATTGTTCTAAGTGGAAGCGATTTTTCTTCATGTATGAAAGACAGTATCTTTACTAGCACAGAGCAATTAAGGTGAGAAAATAGTTCAATTCTGACTTGTACCCCACAGTTCAGTCTATTGAGTCACGACTTACCCACATTGCTGCAACAAGATTATTTGCAGTGTTTCTCATTACAAACAGGATTCACATGGATCTGCTTAGTTCAAGATCTAATAAGAGTGTAACCAGCGTTGGTCTGGCTGCAGTTAAAGCAGTACTGAAAGCAGCCTATCACTTCAAATTAATAAAAATGCAACTTAAAGTACAGTAACAATCAGGAAACTAAAATGAAGGAAAATAAAGCATTAACATATAACAAGACTCACTGAACATTTATCAGGTAGAGTCCGAGATAGAAAGTATTTGATATCAGCACTAAAACATGCTGACATAAATTCTCTGCTGCTCTTTACAGTCGCTTTTGAAAACTCTCTACACAATGTCTCATTGGATTTGTCTCTCATATGTTCTTAATACTAACAATGATATACAAGAATGATAGCATTGTCTTTGACATAGCCTAATCTGTACAATGGTAATTTGATTGCATTTATTTCCCACCTATTGTTTTAGGTGACAGGTACCAACCCCCACTCCCAGTCTCAGTGTAATTCCAAAGGTATGTAATATAAAATATCATATCCATTCAGCTTAACAAAAAGAGAAATTTGTGAGAGTGATAATTCTGTTAGCTTCTATTGTTTTTGTCAAAGATCTCCATATTTCTGTACTAAATCAATGATCTTGATTTAGCACACTAACATATTATTCAGTTCAGAACTGTAGAAGACATTAAAGCATTCAATCGTTACCCATTTTAGTTCTGCAAGAGGAAAGACAACAAGGACAGAGGTTAAATACAAATGGAGGGTCCACTTGACCAATTTTTGGTTTTATATCTTAAAGGCAAGTTCTCAACAAAAAAGACTTTTAAATATTCAGAAACTGACAAAAGAAGACTTGACTTTAAATGGCATAAATAATTCAGAATATAAAATTTTAAAAAATTGAAATACATGTAAGTTCTATTTATTCTATCCCTCATCAGAACTAAGTATGTTACTCTGTACTGATGTTTAGTATAAAAATTGCTTAGAGAAATGGATGCAGCAAACCAATGCAAAAATAGAAAAATTCCAGGTACTACTGGAACTGTGACATGTTTATTTATATATATATTTTTAATGGTTTGGAGTTTTTTTGGTTTGTTTTTTTGGTTTGTTTTAAGAAAAAGCAAGCACAAGACTTCCTGTTCACTAAAAAGTGCATTTCTCCTGCAAATGAAGAAGTAGTGAAGTAAAATATTCAGATTGAAGACACCACTGAAGTACAAAGTTGGAATATTTGCTTCTTCTGGAAATTTAATTAGCTGTTTCTCATTTTAGGTGAATGGAACTTTCATTGAATTTGCCAGTATCATCACTAGCTTTCTTAAACTAGTGTGCATTGCAAATTATGTGTGGTACTAATCTTTCAAATGTGCTTGATTTATCCCTTTAAAATTAGAGAGAGATCTATAGTATCTGTTTTTACACTTAAACTACAAAAAAAAAAAAAAAACCAACAAAAACCTAGGAAACCAACTTTTACAATAAAAAATGAGTGTTATTTCATTTTTCAGTCAATGGATGACTACACTGAAGACAAGGTATGGAAATTAGTGGCACAGAGCCACAATCTAATTGAAATGCAAATGGTCCTGCAGAGTGCCAGGGAGTATTTGGCTTACTGTAGGAAAACTAACCTTGAGAATTCAATTTTCTTTGTCCAAGAAATACCATCACTAATTTAATACTGTAGATCATTTGTAATTAGTGATCAATCAGGCAAATTTCCATATTAATTAACAAAAATTAGTGAGTGTTTAAAGGGACCATTAAAAAATCTACAGATGCATGTTTCTAATTTAGTCTTAGTTTAGTGGGACCCTTTCATCTGTGTTCTTACAGAAAACTAACAAAGCTATGTAACTAATTTTCCCTTATTTCCACATCATGTTGTTTCTTAGCTATAACAAAAGCCTTTCACATTTTGAATTCTGAAATATTCTGGATCTTTTAGATTCCTAGAAATTTTTAAAATATTAACAAAACTTGCAAGAACATCTTTCCCTATGAGGAGTGGCTAAGGACTTTGGGTTTTTCTAGTTTGGAGAAAAGGAGGCTGAGAGGTGACCTCATTGCTCTCTACAACCTCCTGAGGAAGGGAAATGGAGACCAAGGTGCTGATCTCTTCTCGCTGGTGTCCAGTGATAGAACATGTGGGTATGGCTCAAAACTGCATCATGGAGGTTCAGCCTTTACATTAGGAAACATTTCTTTACTGAGAGGATTGCCAAACACTGGAACAGGCTTCCTAGGGAAGTTGATGCTCCAAGCTTAAGAAGCATTTGGACAATGCACTTAATAACATGCTTTAACTTGGTCAGCCCTGAAATGATCAGGCAGTTGGACTAGACAATCATTGTAGGTCCCTTCCAACAGAACTATTCTATTCTATTCTATTCTATTCTATTCTATTCTATTCTATTCTATTCTATTTCTCTCCTTACCTCTGGAAACATTCTATTGTCTTATACATCATGGCAATCAAGCTTAGACAAAATTTTATGAGTATTTCCTCTTACATTGATTTCTTCATCCAGCCTCTCTAGAGGCTGGATAAATCTCAAGTCCTATCTTTTTAAAATTCCAGCACCCCTTAACTTTGCATTCTAAGAGGCAGAAGTGTAACAAATTTAGACCTGATAGTAAGTCTTCAGAGGAATAGGGAACATTTGAGTCAAATACTAAGAGGGAAGTAAACAGTTCAAGGAGTAGTAGCAACAACACAGAGGAATGGACTGGGAGATTATGAAGCCCACATTAGGTGAGATTTCTAAGAACAGATTAGGCAAGCACCTGTCAGAAATACTGCTAATTGTCTCTTGCAGAAAAGGAGCGTCTGGCTAAAAGCCTTTCTACCCGTGTTTAGATAGCATATGGCTATGAAACACTTATTCTCATATCCCATCCCAACATTCTTTGCTGATGCATTCCTAAGCACTTTGAGATCCATATTACAGCAATTTTCAAAATAACATATTTCTCCACCTGTTATGTCAAATATAGTCCAGCTGCAGTGTCCAAAAGCACATTTCATATGCTCTTCTGAGTCCCAGATTTTCATTTGTCCTCTTTGCACTGTGATGACCTTGGGAGGCTACATTAATTCCACACCACTCCTATGCAGTGCCTTTAATACTAAAAATTAAGGCCAATGAGAAAGAGATACCCATTGCTAGACAATTTCTCTACTTGCTAGAGGGCCTTTCAGCTATGGGGTACAGAAGCTCATCAATCTACTAGGCACTGAGGTTTTTGCAGTCTCTAAAGATCCACAGATATGTCACAACAGCACATTCAATCCTCTCAATCTTCTTATATTTTTGAATACAGGATTAAAAACATTACCCCTTAACAACTAGGTTCTTTCCTTACAATAGCTTCTGGCCTGTGCTGCCTGAAGTGAAAAAAGGGTAAAATCTCACAGCCCCCCATTTTTTTCTTCATAGGATATAGGGGAACATTTTTTATCTCTCTTCCACTTTATGAGAGATGCACTACTGGGTCAAGCCAATGGCCTAGGACAAGGGGCAATGGATACAAGCTGGAGCACAGGAAGTTCCACCTCAACATGAGGAAGAATTTCTTTACTGTAAGGGTTACAGAGCACTGGAACAGGCTCCCCAGAGAGGTTGTGGAGTCTTTTTCTCTGGAAACTTTCAAGACCCATCTGGATGCTTTCCTACGTAACCTGCCCTAGATTCTATGGTCCTGCTCTGGCGGGGGGAGTTGGACTCTATGATTTCCAGAGGTCCCTTCCAACCCCTAACATTCTGTGATAATTCTATATTATCCATAAATTTGTCTAAACTGTTTTTAAACATATTGACATCCTCTGCCTCTATCATCTCCTATGACAAAAAAATCCAGAAGTTCACTGCCTGCAGTATAGAGAAGTGCTACCTTAATTTAGTGACTGTCTTCTATGGGTCCATTCTCAGTGCCATAAATGAATGTTTTGGAACAGAGGTGTGCATTTTCCATAAATGACACATTAAGGCTACACAGACATAATGTATAATAGGTAAAAACCAGTGCAATACTTTGTTAGAGAATTGGCATTCTCAGGCATGCTCATTGGAGTTGACCTGTACAGGTTCAGTATGCATTATCAAATATCCAGTAGACTGAAATACTGGATAACTGTATAAAAAAATTCATATATTCCAGGTGAAAAAAAAAAAAAAAAGGAGATGCCTAAGCCCATAGGGAGCACTTTAAATCCATGTAGATCTCTTAATTCTTTACTGGCTAATGGTTCAAAACTTGGGACACTTGAGCTCCAGAAAGATTACACTCAATCATAAACCAGAAGGTTTGAGCCTTCCTGTTTTCTGAATTTTGGGCTATTAAGGTCTAGAGGTTCTCAATCTCTTCTTGATAAAAATATTCTCAAATGTTTTCTTTTGCTATTTCTTCAGGAGCTAGGCTTTGGAAAGAGGAAACGTAAGAGTTTTAGTACTGCAGAATACCTAGGACCAATGACTGAGCAAGTCCTTCCCTACACTGAACAAAACATAAATAAGTGGAAAAAGCACAATCCTGTTCTAAAACTTTATAAATCAATCTATCCAGAAGGATACTATGGAAAATCACAGCAGGAGCAGTCTGAGAGGCAGGGAGAACAAATACCATAACGAAAGCTTAGCAGAAATAATTTCCTGAGTAGCACATGTCAGTATTTATTTCTAGTCTACCAATCATTATGCAAATGTTGGAATGTTTTCTGAGAGCAGATTTTGACAGACATTCGTGTAGGTGCAAAAATGCACAAGTTTTTATTTTTCCATATCATATCCAATAATAATCAAAATTACCAAGTGGGTACCCTAAACATTAAAACCAACCAGTCAAAAAAAAAAACAAAAAAAAAACCCAAAAAACCCTAGAATGGAATCTGTTAGAAAAATTCTAGAGTTTTATCTCTTCAGTTAAGCACTGAACATTTGGTAATACAGTTATGATTTTAACAGTTGTTGGGATTTTCAAAGCAAAGAGTCTTCCTTTGACATGTTGATGTATAAAATTTATGTACTAGTTTGTAATGGATGACACAATATAAATTGATTAATATAACCTACAGTACATCAAAGAACCTCAGCACAAGGCACATTGATATGTCTAATCAATAAGTGACAGATGATTGCAGGGTTTTTTTATGCTTAGCAACTGAGTGGACTGACAGCATTTATCTTGTATTAAACTGCTACATTTTAGAATTGCCTTTAATTACAGGGGAAGGTAGGAGATTAAAAATTAGTATATTTCACTGGATCATTACCTGTTCACAATCCTTATCTGCTAGATGTGCTTTAAGAAAGCCTATCACACTGGGACCTTGAGGTGAGAAGGGCCAAAGAAGCATTATTTAATGCTTATCCTTAGGTAAGACTTAAATAAAAGGCAAATACATTATATCATATCTTGAGGATTTTTTTGAAAAGTCAAAATTTCAGGCCACTATGGTAAAAGACCATAAGACATAGACACTTTCTGGTACATAAGTGCTACTTGTGAGGGAAATTTCAGTATTGCAAAGTTCTACTGATTCAATTCCAGTTAAACAAAAAGTAGTCAACATTTCTCAGCATTTCAGTATGCTCTTGGAGCTATCATTTCATGGTAGCTCTTGCTACAGTGACACAGGGAAGGAAAAATTCTATAGATCAATTACATTGTAAAAGGCTTTTATCATCACTCTTTTATTTATAGTGTATGCCTAACTTCTTAGTTCAGACAGACTCTGGTCTGGTTAACTGCGTTGTAATTTGCTGATGTCTAAATAGGTTCCATAGGCAAAGGGTTCATGTTAATCTTTACCATGCCATTACTGTGTAATAAAAAAAAAATTGCTAGGAGGAGTGCAAAGATGTAGTTTTCTAATAGGTTGTGGAATACATTTTTTAAATGCTAATTAAACAGTATCATTGTGATGTAAACTTTTAATTTGGACTCAAAAATATAGAAAAAGTAAAACAACCTTACACTAATACATTATAAAACCTTTCACATTTCTTTGCTTACTATCAGGATAGCAACAGATCTTTTCGGTAGTGAATGGAATACATGGAACCACAAAGTTGTAGACTGACATCAAGAGAATTCAATGTCCTTGCATTATTTGTTCCAAGGCAGTATCCTTCATAACACTAATGCCAAAAAAATAATAACAATAATAAAAAAAAATCCCAACCTGAGCTGGTTCTGGCTGCAAAAACATGTTTGGGGTTTTTTAAAAAGTCCTTGTTTCCATTTCTTGGTTTCTCTTTCTTTTTTTTTTTTTTTTTTTTTTTACGTAAAATTAGGCCTTCAGACTTGTGTATGGAGTTGTGAAATAACAGAGAGAAAAGGATAGAAGCCATGCAGATTCCAGTACAGAGGTGAGTGCATACTTTGTGGCGACGTAAGAAACCTATGCAGATAATGTGCATGTTGAGGGACAGAAATACAAGAAGGACATGGGAAAGGATTGTGAACCATAGTTTGATGCTACATTTTATTAACATCTTCTCCCATACAATCAGCAGCCAGAAGTTTTAAAATAGAAACATCAGTTTTTGCAGAAAAGGAAATTTCAGTATGTGTGGAGAGAACAGTGGCAAAACAGGGGCATGAAAAGGACTGATGGTATCTGGAGCAGTCTGCTTCTGCTTTTGTGCCATATGGGGCTTTCTGTGCTTCTACCCCTTCTTACCCATTTTCAGAGGTTAGATTTACTTCTGCTCTGCTAATATTTAACTGAGTTTTGAAGTCCATCTGCTGTTAACACATAAATAAGGTCATGTCATCTAATGGTATATGGGAATAAGTTCTGTCTCTGTAGTCTCCAATGAGACAAAGAAACGCAACACAGTTTTGAGAAAACACTATTTCAGACCCTCTGAAGCTTATAGTGATGGCTTAAATGATGGTTGGCAAGGACGCCTTTAGCTATGATTAGAAAAATGCATATGGAAGGAAAGCTTATGCAGCATGAACATATGAAAGATTCACCTATTTTGTGTTTGAGGAAGGAATTTTTGCCTTCTGACTACGCCATGCAAGTACAACTGCAATAAGTATAGAATTTCAAAAGCTTTAATACAAAGATCTGGTTACTCTTTTGCTGTAATTTGCATCTAGATGAGGCAAACCAACAGATTTCCAGAACTAAATTTTGCTGAAGGACAGCAGAAACCAGAAATCTTTCTAGGATGAAGGTTCCTCAGTTTCAGTTTGTAACTTCCACCCCAGTTTTCAAGAAAAGTGTATATCGGGAGTAATCTGTGAAAGGTCTAACCCAATTGGATCAGTTACATGATATGATACGTTTGTATCATATGCTTCTTGTGAAACAGTAGATAGGGTTATATCACTATTTTTCAGTGATATTTGAGAGAGTGGCCTACCACTTAAATCCTTTCATTAGATCTGTCATTTATTCAGTTTTGTGTCTTGCACAGTCTAAGGGGCCACCCTGTCCCTAAACCATGACAGTGACATGATGTGAAGCTGCTTAGAGACAAAATGTGAAGAAATGGTATCAAATATTATTTTCAGACTATAGGGGGTTTTGACCATGGCTTTCTCTTTCTGAGATAAATTAGTCTGTTCCAACAGTAAAGATCAGAAACTTATCTAAAACAAAAGCAAAGATATTTGACATTCATGAAGCAATAATTTTAGAGAAGATAGGAATTCATGAGTTGAAAACAAAGCAGCTAATGTAGTTATTTCAGTTTCAGGGAATTTAGAATTTCAGTCAGTGATAAAGATTTCACACCACCACTTTGTTTAGCTTTTCAATATTTTATTTCCTTTTTCTTTCTATTTTATGGTTAACTGTACTGTATTTTAATTGCTTGCTTGACATGATGGCATCTCAGTATGGGGTTCATGGGGGAGTTTTATAACATTTTAAATAATTAATAGTAATTAATAGACTTAATTAAATCAAGCTCTCATAATATTCTCTGTATCTTCTGTGTATAGCAATGCTAATCTTTTACATTGTTTTAAGCTATTTACTTTTTCTGCATAAAATGTGAAATAATTTAGGAAGTTTAGTTTTGTAAGATGCTGTTCTTTTTACTCCAGAAAAGCATCAAATACATTGGAGACATTTTTATACTGCCTTTAATTTTTAATGAAAATGCCATACTGGAAAAATATGCTGTGTTATAATATGGGAAAGACAAATTTTGTCATCCTTACTCAAAGTCTACTGAGACCGATTAAATCTGTGGGGCTGTACTTCAGGTCAGCACTGTATTACAGTGCCCAAACTTGTTCACAGAAGTCTAACTTTTACTGCTATTCACAACCTGATCTAAACTCACTGAGGTCAGTAAGTCTTGTTATAGATAGAATGGCCTTCTGATCAGGCAACTATAATAAGGTAATAATATACTTGAAGTTAAATATGTTTCATGTCTCAAAGCCACTAATAGTTATTTACGATGTGCTAGAGCCTTAATCCATTGTATGTAGGTATTTGAATAAACTGCATTCACATATTCAGCTTTATGACTTTTATTGTTAAGGTGCTTTCATACATTCAAATGAAGCATTTGTTACAGTTTCAGTGGTATTATATTTAACTCGTGAATGATGAAAAAGCTATGAGTTTTGTTAAACAACCAGAATGAATGTTTATTTATTTTTAAATATCATCTTTCCTGTAGATAAAGCAGGTAGCTGACGAAAAAGGATTCTCAGTTACTTAAACACCATCTCGCTGATCAGTAAGACCTTGAGATCTTTCAAAGCACATGCCTAAACTATCACATAAAGGGAACTTGTAACTACTATTTCTTGCAAACTAAGACAGGTAAAGTGACAGTAAACTCTCTCTTGCTTTTTTTCTGAGTGATGTTTACTGTTTTACTAGGGAATAATATATTTTTTCTTCTTTCAGATATGTTTATAATAATGTACAACACATGCATGGAGTATTTCTGCTGTCAGATTAATTTTTGCTATTTATAAAATTGCTGGCTGCTAAAACTTTCCATATTTTCTATAAACCTACAATTTTTGATTGCTTATAAAAACCACTATATTATTATCCTCACAGTTTTTAAACTCAGAGATCAACGTAGTAGAGGTTCAAAGACAAAACACATACATACTCTCCTCTATCAAGGTCTCTCCTATCTTCTTTTTCTTCACCTTTTTTTAAGGACACAGTGCTTCGTCTGAGTTGCTTGTATTTTGTAATTTCTTATATTTCAAAATATACTGTTGTTTTCTAGACCCACCTTCATTTTTCTGTACCAAAATATGTCTATGTTAACAAATCCTTGTTTATTAATTAAGGCTTTCTATTAGGAGAACATGAAGGAATAAATCATAAGTGAAAAATCTGTATTGTTGCATTCAACTCATAAAAAAAAAAAAAATAATTGAATCACAGAAATTTAGGTCGGAAGAGACCTCAGGATGTCTCTAGTCCAACCTCTTCTCAAAGCAAGGCTGACATCAAATACAGGTCAGGTTGCTCAGGTCTTCATTCCATCAAGCTCCAAAAAATTTCATAGATAGGCACAGCAGCCTCCCTAGTGCTTAGCCACACTCATGATAGAGAAATTTTTCCTTATATTCAATTGCAATGTCCTTTACGGCAATTTGTGGTTGTTTTCTCCTGTTTTTCTACCATGCGCATTCTCTGCTCCAGGCTGGAAAACTCCAGCTCCCTCTGTCTCACAAATAATTTGTCATCCACAGTCATGAAGTCAAACCAAGGACGGAAAGAATGTAATCTACAAACCAAGGACGGAAAGAATGTAATCTACCTTTCCCAGAAGGATCCCCACTGGAGTGTAAGAGAAGGAGAGAAGTCCTTCTGATTTTTCATCTTGTGTGCTTCTTTAAAAGAAGAAAACCACAGATGAGGGAACAAAAAATCTAAGAAACACTATTAAGATAGTTCACCCAAAAATGAGGCACTGAAAAAAAGGATTTTTTAGAAGCATTTAGTGTAATCAAAATCTATAAAGTAAGTAGTATGAGGCTGGTTTATATGAATTTAATGGCAGAGGTAAATTTCGTGCAGGAAAAAGGAGTGAAGTCAGTAATGTGTATACTAGAGATGAAAAACTGGCTACATTGTTAAATGTGAACCTAGAAATTACATAAGAAGTGAAAAACAAAGCTTCAGTTCCTATGATTAAGAGAATAACACAGAAGCACTTAATAAGAACTTTTTCAGATTTTTATTAATATATGATGCGTTAGGGATCTACTCATAGGCACGTAATGGTTTTCTTTAATATAACCTCCCTTTGGATTTTATGTCAAGCTAAAGTGAACTTTTCCTTGAATATGTCTTTTCTTGAAACACTCAAGTGTCTGCCTTTATCAGAATTTTCTTTTCAAAATCACAAGGGATGAAATTTTGATTTTGCTCAACTGTATCACTGACTTTCAAATGGACAAATATTTAATTTACTATTTCTATTTTTAAACAATGCTTCTGATACATCCTGAATCACTTGAGAGACTAGATGCTGAGCAGAGCACTTAAGTAATCATTTTCCAAATTATATCATTAGAAATAGAATAATCCATAAAAGGTATCACATGTAAACTCATCTTGGTTTTTGCAACATTCAGAAAACTCACGAGAGCCTTTTTTCAGAAAATGAGTACATACTTACTACTCTGCTTATGAATGAAAAGCAAAGAACATTGAGGAAATGCTGTGTTTCAAGATAGTTTCTGCATTTCTCTATGATTTTATGCAATCAGAAAACCAGTGTAAAAATAGGAAGTGCATGTTCTTTAACTTATGAAGAAAAGTATTAACTTTCATGTTGATATAAGAAAGAAATATTTTACAGTGAGAACAATCAATAACTGGAACAGCATCCCCAGGGACTTGATAAAGTCCCCATCACTCAAGGTCTTCAAAATGTGATCAGATGGGGTGCTAGATATCATCTAGGCTCCCTTTCCCATGAAAGACTGGACAGATATCTTTCAATGCCCCTTCCAACCTGGGCTGTTCTAGGATTCCAGTAATTAACAGAGCCAATTTCACCACCAATCTTACCTGCTCCCACCAATCTTACCAGCTCTACTCTTTCACCAAAGCCACCTTCAGAGTAATAGACATACACGTACTTAAGTGGGTAAGTCCTAGTTACAGTCTTTGAAAGACTAAGAAACATATGACATGCAGAAAGACAAAACAACAACCTTATGTTTTTGTCTGCATTTTGCCTTTTTTATTTTTTCGTTGGCTTCCTTAAAGAGCCTAATATGAACAAATAAATGGGACGCTTTCCTTAAAGATGCATGTGATATGGGTAAGTGCTCTATACAGCCCTTTTTAAATTAAAAAGCATATCAAATTTGTCATATTAAAATGAAGCTATGTTTAGGACTTAAGATGACTGTCTCAGGCTTCTGGTCATGCACTGCTTATAAATAATGACACTGATAGAACACCTGAGTACAGCAGGCTTGGAATTGCTAAAAATTGCCAGACTCTCACTGAAAGATTAATGTCTGGAATGGTAAAGAAGAAACAAAGACAGGATAAAATGAGAAAGTTGGGAAAAGTGGGTGTGTTAGTATGTAGTGAAAGGGTGAAAGTGAAAGGTACAAAGCACAGATATTAGGATTCCTGTACATTTATATGTACAGGACTTTTATCCCTCCTTTCTCTCAATGATGCTCAGACTTACAGTTATTTTACTTTGAATTTTACACTAAATTTTGCAGAAAGAAAACTTAAAACCAGGCTGCGATAATAATCTAGGCCCTATCATAATTTGGGTCGTATATGCCACTCATATCTATTAAATGAACTGAAGTGTATATATATGTGTATATTTCTATATGTGTGTGTTTATGGATGTGTGTCTTTTTGGACAAGCTATAAGCAAAGAATGATGCAGATAATAGTCTTGATGCATTTTCTGCTCACAAACTGAAAAAAACTGCTGGACAATCCAGTAACAAAACAAGCTTAAGACTCTCAGGTTAGGATCTAAATTGTCCCTTTAAAGGTGTGTAGATGGTACTTCATCTTCATAAGCACTTGTTGAGACAGATACTTCAAAGGCATAAGCTCTCATCATGGTTTGCCTATATCTCATAACTGCAATACATTAGAGCACACCACATGAGAGGAGCTGTGCAGGCTAAGCAGGGGGAAAACATTCAAATCTCCAACCCTATATTTAGGACTTGCCAAGGAAAGGATTAAAATAAAGCAACAGAACCTCTCTTGAGACACAGAAGAGCTCCTTCTTCCCTGATTGAAAGCACAGCTCAATTCACAGACTAACTACATAAATTACAGCCTCATTTCTAGTAAAGTCAACAAGAGGAAAAGGCAGTAACTGTATATCTGTGAAATGTAATATATTAATGTAAAGTACATAAGGCTTTTTTACATAGACTACACACCATTAACCTACTTTCATTCATCTTAGTTTATCATTCTAAACTTAGCTTCCGTTTTTACTCAAATGTTTTTTATTTGGTGTTGCTTACTTTCAAAAGGGGTAAAATATCTGGTTATCTAATCACCATGAAAAAAACCTAAGGAAGTCAAAGTTCTAAAGCCTGCCCTATAATTCTTGTAATTCAAAAGGCATTATAATTCCAATACCTCATTCCTTTGACAAAAATTATAGGAAGGACAGAAAATGCCCACAGATTAATCCATCATTCTGACACAGTTTTTAATGAGTGGGAAATGTCAAAAATATGATCCATTATCTTTGCAATTCAAAACCTGTAATATCATGGACCAGTTCAAACTACTTGTTAAAATGTCTTAGATATAGCATTCAGGCTCAGAAGCCTGCCACTCATTAAAGTTTTTAAAAGATATTACACATAATACTGCATGGATTAGAAAATAGATATGCATGATTTTTATTTTATTTTAGGGCAAGAATATGAGGATTTTCCATCTTCATTGTTTTTGAAATGTCTTTCATTCAAACAAAAATATAATCTCCCACTGTCCCCTAGTGGGCAAATTAATTCATAGATAAAGCATTAATTTCATACATGTCTATACCTATCATCGACACTTTCAGAAAGATTGCTTGGAAGTATTGCACTAGTTTGCACCTTTTTTAACTAAAAATACACCTCAAAGACCAGGTCTTCTGCAGGCACTACACCATAGCTCATAGCTGTACTTTTCTGTTGTTTTAGTATTAGGTGGTGGGTAAGGAGCAGTTGCTATGTTTTTAAAGCATGTCTCAATCATCTTCCTCCTCACTTGAATTATCAGTAAAAGTCTGGAGTGATGACAGTAAAGCAGCCTAATGCAATGTATACATGAAAACCAACTGATACAGACATCTCTATCTCAAAACTTTTTTTTCTTTTAAATGAATGTAGTCCTAGTGAATTTGGAGAATTCAAAAGTTATTTCTGTACTCTGCACTACTTCCTGCGCTTCCAAGTGCATTAGCATTCTCACATTCTTTTAAGAAAAAAAAAAAATCAGTTATATTCTGGCTTCACTAGCACAAAACTGACAAATTGAGGTTAGAATCATAGTGGCTGTTTACGACTTAAGTGTAGCACTCGATGCTTTTGGCATCCAGGCATAAGTAACAAACCTGTGGTTTCCCTACTGCTGGGATGAAGGGCTACAGCAACAGTGTAAGTGATGACTGAGATTCAGAATGTAACTTTTAAGGAAATTCAGCATTATTTTTGCTCCATGTCAGCCCCACAATTTTGGGACTAGGAGAACACAGCCTTTAACAGGAGTTGATTAACACTAAGGAATAAAATAGCATGTATTTCTTTAGTTAGCAAAACTGTCCCGCACCTAAAATAACTGATCAACTCAGGTTTGCAGAATGAAAAAAAGTAAGCACCTATAATTAATATCACAGTGTTAATGATATATTTAAGTTTCAAATGCAAATATTAGCTAGTAGAATGGCTTCTCAAGAATACTATACACTCTAAACCACATAATGTTCTCATGGACAAGAAAATGGTCTTGGGAAGTGTAGATTCAGACTTTCTCCCCCCAAAAAAATTTGTGTAAATCATGTTTAATCACTTCATCACTCTGTACATCAGTTGCATCACCAAAATTGTATAATACTTCCTTTGCATGTTTTCTAAGACCTGTCAACTTTGCCTGCTTTTTGAGCTCTCAAATCCCTAGGCTGATTCTATGTATGTGCATATATGGAATCTATCACAACAGGGTCTCTAGTTATAGCTGTGCAGCAAATAATACATACCTTTCTTCCAAGTTTATTTCTTCACCCATTGCTTTGATTCCAGAATTGATTTATTTTGTACGAATGGTTCATCTGCCTTACAGGATAACTTTCAACCTTGCAAAAGCTAGAACAAAAGCTTATAAAAGCTACTCTGTAAAGTAACTAATGCAAAGCTACAGCATTGCATACTCATTCTCCAGTCATATAAATCAACACAAGATAATTTCATCATTTTTTAAAGAAATGGAATTCTGTTACAAATAAAACATATGCAACAAAATATGCTTTATTACAAAACTGAGCTGCAGAAGGCCAATAATATTGTTTTTCTTCTGTTTTTATACAGGTACTAAATCACCTTTCAATACAGATGATATATTTTTTATATAAAATGAAGTTTTATAAAGAGATTTAAGATAGAAGAGCAAACACAGAACAGCAGAAGTGTTGGTACACTGCCTTCGCTTGCAACTGTTATCTCTAGAGAGACTGACCAAGACACAAAAAAAAAACCTGCCGGGTCACTCACAGCTATGATTCACTCAGACTGGACTTATTCCAGATGCATAAAGACCCACCAGCCAGGGGATCCCTGACAACCCTTCCCTGTGATGCAGGAAACCTCATATTCAGTGTGACTGAAGACACCCACCTGAAAATAACCTCAAATCTTTTAAATATATATAGCTTTGCAAGGATCAAAATACAGATATGAAGAAGCTTCTCAACTCAGTATGACACATTTTGTTTTGTAACCACAGCACAAAGCAGAAATACAATAGCAGTGTAAGGCAACTGCTTAATTCTCTTTACTAGGGGCTGCACATGTTGCAGCAGATCCCAGCACTGCATTGGTACACCCCCTCCATGAACATTATATTGCCATACTAATGGTAACTATGTAGTTAGCTGCATTCTGCATCTTTAAAAGATTTTTCATATTTGCATATCTGACAAACTGCCTCCCCAAGGAGGCATAAATAGGGTACACACAATGTATCAGGGTGGAGAGGGGCAGAACAAAGTACTAAAGGAAAAAATGCAGCTTCACAGAGAAAATATCCCAATGCAAAACCAGCAGTAAGAGTATCCAGGCTTGGTTTAGCTATTACTAGAAATGTCTAGGCTGGACATCTAATATGTATGAGCAACAGCTGCTTCATTAGAGAATGAGTTTGGTCCTGATTCTAGAACTCGCCA
Organism: Ceryle rudis; assembly: GCA_033439905.1. Lineage (NCBI taxonomy): Eukaryota > Metazoa > Chordata > Aves > Coraciiformes > Cerylidae > Ceryle > Ceryle rudis. The sequence continues at coordinate 65,663 of JAAGNO010026494.1, forward strand.
AATCCACACCTATATAGCCAAATCAAGGCTATAGAATACATTAACATCTTCTTACTCCAGCATTTTTAAACAGGAAAATACAGTTTTAAGGAGTTGAGATTATTAAATTTCTTAAAATTATTTAGTTTAAGAGCTCAAATTATAAAGTAACAATAATATAATGTAATACTTTCCATAACAAGTGTCATTTTTAGTGACAAATCCTTTCAGTGCAGCTTTAGTATAGTTAAACCCTTACATGCAACCCTTTATAGATTAAAAAGACCACTCCCCTTTCTAAGAAATACTAAATCCAACAGATTAAACAGATTAACAGATTACCAACTTTCTTCTATATAATTAGTTTTTATTTGCTATATAATTACTTTAAAAAGAAAGGAAGAAAAGAAAAAAAACCAGTAGGTTCTAAATAACTTTTTCTTAGCATTTCTCTGCAGTCACTGGATTATCTAGGCTGATTTCTCAGGCTGAATCAGTGTCCACTAGGAAGTGGGCACTAGGAATGGGCCCAATTTCAAGCACATAAACACCAACATAAAAATGGGAGACTATTCACATGGGCATAAAGTAGGGGTTGTCCAAAACTGTTTGCAGCATAAAGCCATGGAAAGCAATCACCCTGTCCACAGTGGCTCAGAGGCACTGCAGTCAGTCTTAATGACTTTCAGGCTCAGACCAGTTTATATTTTCTGGCACTTGGTGCCTCGGTGGCATCTGGTGGGATTTTATTTTATTGTAAATTTGATGTTCATCATTAGCATCAGTAAATTTGCAAGGTTTTTGCAAGTAATCTTGAAGGGCTTGTTCATCAGACCTTGAATTATCAGAAGTACCCAAAATTTGTTGTCAACTTGGAGAAGTGTAGAAAATCCAACAGCATTCAATATAAATCTCTCATGCTTAATGATTTTGGGGACACTCTGCAAGCCTAGTGGACAGTATCATTAGTGTTTTCATTTGAATTCTGAGGTGGAGCAGTTTTACCTCAGCAAGAGTAGATTTGTCATCAGAGCAGCCATTACATTAAGAGTGGCACAGGCAGTTTCAACTTCATTTATCAAAGGAGAGTAATCACCTTCAGCCTTTTAAATCTCCTGCAGTATTCAATTTTTTTGTGAATTCACACATTAATTCTTACTATTTTCACCAACACATTATCATTACTTTTAATTATCTTACAGTAGTGTACAGTAGGGTAGTATATTCAATATGAGATGGATACTGAACAATGCAATTTCATGAACATCCATTACAAGAACATTAGTGGCAAACAAAGAAAGGCACAATTACACATACTCACTGAGGACATGCAACTGATAATCTTACGAAGTCAAGAACTAGAAACCAGGAAATTATAGAATTAACATTACCTGTGAAGCCTTTATTTCTTCTATATAAGAATATGTATTATGACACTTTCTGTAATGGTTAGAATTTAATGCCATTATGTCTGATTTTTCCATAAGATGGATGCCTCCCAAATTTTGAGTTCAAGGTATTGGAGGAATTAGATTTCACTGATTCTATGTTAATCACATAGATTATCAGAATGTTTTAAGATGTGTAACATTTTTTTTCTGAACCTCAGAAATAGCTGTGCTGTTTTGGCTAAAACTTTGCAAACACCTGTGGAGAGAAATTCAGGAAAACTTCCAACTAAAACTGTGCAGTGTTATATAAGAATAGAAAGAGGTGTGGACTAATACATTCACAAGGCTAATTCCACACTGCATTGTAAGAAAAAGCATTACTGCACATATTCAAAACATTTTATCAAGCAGCCCCCAAAATAGTCCCATAAATTAGGAAGACAAATATGAAAACTGATACTGTTATCAATTAAATAACTTAAACATATAATCAGTAACAGAGGAGAGTTGTATTACACATTTCTTCTTCTTTAGCATACCAGCTATGAAACAGATGTCCAGTCAAAACCAAATCATGATTGCAATCTATTTAAGGTACACAAAGCAAACCTTTAGTTCCTCTAAAATATATCTGTACAAATAGAATAAACAATTAGGTCTGAAACTACTGATTTTACATTTGCAAATACATACTGATACAAACAAATTGAGATACTTCAGGTAAACAATATTTCAGCATATCTGCAAGTGTAAAATTCATGACAAGTGATAATTTTGTCCATACTGTTCATTTTAGAGCTATTGAATTGCATGCTGCAGCGCTGCAATCTACCATTCCACTGCATCCTATGGTTTGTCTAAGTGTTTGGTAAGGCAAGGAAAACTACAGTCAGCAGTGAAGCACACAAACAGAATAGCAAATAGGATCACTTTTCATTTCAGGCTTTTATATTACAGAACTATATTTTCAATCCTAACATAGGTCACAATAGTTACAATGACAGTTTTTAACTTGCTTTCTAGGCACGTAGTACAGTTAGGAAAGATTTTCACATAATCAAAGCTGGATATTTCTAGAGAGATCAAAAGAGCCTGTGAAGTGGAGAGCAGGTGCTACAGACATCTTAGAGGATCTAAGAATGCAATTAACCAGCAAATGAGCCTTGGAAAACCTAGTCTTCCTGAACAGATGAGCACAATAAAAACCACAGGGAAATGAGATGGCCAGAGCACACTAATAACAGCAGCAAGCATACAGACATCTGCCCTGTATCTTAACCTTTAGGAAAAGGGAGAAGATCAGGTACAGAAAGGAAAGTGTGTACAATTATGTAAAAGTTTGGGCCTCCTGGAGGAGATGAAAGCTTATTGATTGCTTTTACAGAGGCTCAGTTAGAGTACTACTGGCCTCTGTCTTTTCACTCCAAGTGAATTGGTACTTGGGATGACTAGTGCTGGATGAATATGGTAAAGTGGCTTCTAGAAGGTTAGAAAAAACAAGTGATTTTTTACCCCTCAGAATTTATGTAGCAACTTTTTTCATCATTTATATTCTGACTGCCAGCATCAAAGTTTGCCACTGGGAGGTGTTTAATAAGCTCTGTGGGAATCTGTACTCACAGCATTTAACATTTGGACAAATGTAATATGGCTTTGGACAAATGAAAATAATCCATGTGAACAATTTCTGCTGATGCCCGATTTTGTACAGGGCTTATTTAAACAATGGAAAAGTGAGGTCACAAACTTTAAAAATGGGTCAGACTTTTTATAACTCTGTCCATATTTTTTTCTGAGTTCTACAATACACACTGCAGTAGCTTACATCTTTACAGGGTATTAATCACAAAAACTATCACGTGTCAAGCCTAGTATGGGTATTATAGGCATTCAGGTTAAAAGGGGGATTTTCTGCTCTGACACACAGGATCTTTGCATGGCAGGGCCATAAAATTTCCTCTTTTGTGGAAAGAATTCAATGTGAGAGCACAGGAACAAAGTGTAATGTGATTCACCTTGAAAGGAGCTGAGACACAAGCAGTGCAGCTTGCATAGCTTTAAAACTACAGCTGCTATAAAATGGTTCATTATGTATAAAATATTTTCTTTATTTCAGTCTCCAACAACTCAGAAATCTTAGAGACTTTTTTCTTCCCCATCAATTAAACTTGGTATGACTTCTTGAAATTTGAGACATAGCTGGAATGACCTTCAGACCATCCATGTAGCACTGGCAACAGCATGATCAGGCTGTGCAGCACCACTCTGAAGATGAAGCAGCAATTATTTTTAAATCATTTTGACTCGTTTCCTTGATCATTTTTTGCTACATTGTTAAGTATGAGGACCTAGGCCTTAGGTTGACACTGGGTAATTTTTCTTTTTTTAACCTAATGATTTTTAGCACCTGACAATCTATAAATTAGAGTACTTTGTAACAGCAGTTGTTCAAAATATTCCTAAATTGTACTTAAGATACTTCTGAGCTCAATTCTTCCATACTTAGATGTAGCTACTTTCTACTACTAGATTTTAAGCCTGACTGAACAATGTAGAGATTCAAATACCCCTCCTTATGCTGAGATTTAGCTTCATATTCACCCTTAAAAGAGTTTATTGGCTTAAAAGCAGATGAACCTTAAATGACCATATTCCTTGTGAACAGGAATGTCAAATTTGCTGCTGCCCCATCTTTGAAATGTTGCAGGTTTGTTTGGTTTTTTTCTCCTGCTATTTTCATATTGCTTCTTCCTGCTCCTCCCCCCTTGCCCCGTATTTTGTGATATTTAGTTGCACAAGACAAGTATCAGCTATTTCCATTCCTTACACTTTTTTTGTTAACTTTATGATATATTAAAACAAAGATAGTAGTTTAGCACCAGTGACTTCAGACGTCTTTAATGGCTTGGCATTTGCAATAGGACAGATAGGCATAATGGCATGTCCCTGTCATTTGTTAAGGATTTAAGAAAATTAAAATGTTCCAGGTACAGAATTGATATTTAGAAGTCGTCAGTCTGCGCAGTTTGAAAGACATTCAGAAATATTTTCTGAATTATGCTAGGAGTAAAATCTTACACTTACTATTAATTATCACAGTGTGACAAGTGAAGTTCTCTTCAGGTTTTGCTCTTTCAGTTGTGGATAGAAGTCTTAAACTATCATTTGCTCATTTTCACTCACAGGCAGCAGGATAACTGCTGTTTGCCTGAAATAACCCATTTCCAAACACTGCTGGATAATACCACCTGATGTAAGAGTTAAGAATAGCTCCAGGGAGAAAAAGATAGAAGGAAGAAGTGCTTAGATTAACATGTTCAAAGCACCCAAGGCTAAAGGAAAACAACATGCTGAACTTCCTGTCCTTACAGGTTGCATTGCAGCATTTCTCTCCCCTTACAGAGATAAAGCTTTTGAGGGATATACTGGAACTCACTGCTGACTCTAAGGATCGGGCTTGTGCTCTTTTCTATATCTTTCCTCTTTTTCATTTTGGCAGAGGGGGAGGCCAGAAGGAATTGAATGTACATGAAAGGCCTAGGGTGCATTAGCAACTACAATTACATTTATCATCACATTACAATTTTTCACTCCCACAACCACTTCTTATTAAAAATCTGTGAATTGGGCTGGTTCTTGATTATTGTATTTTTTTATGTATTTACTAATATTGATGGTTTTAAAATCTGGATTATACAAAGCAACAGTTTTTATCCAAGTTAAACACAATCATGCTTTTCTGGCAGTTCTGCCTATATAGATTACTTGGTAAGTAACTACCATGTTTACTCCTTCAATTGTGCTTTTTATGTGTTTCAGAATTCCCTAATATGAACAGACAATCCTCACTTTCAAATAAGAACTAACATTGGATCAGATACAGGATTAACTACTTTGTTCACCTTTCTCATAGAATGTGACCAAATATTTAGCTGCAAAACACTATGAGTTACATCACATGGGACTAAGGCAAACCCTTATTTTCTCCCTCTCCTGTTGAATGTATTATTCTCATGAAAACTTCATGGGGGGAAAAAAAAAAAGAAAAGTGTATGAACTCTCTCAGTCAAAGACAAAAGAGTGATACAGCCTTTTGCAAGAGGAGCATTTTATCTAATCCCACTGCTGGATAGCTGCCATGAATTGGTTTTAGTTCCTGAGTATCCTCAGGACCAACGAAGTGACTTAAATACTGGTGTTCAGCATCATTTCAACTAAAATAGCCATTATCTTCCATCCTGGAACAAACACATGAAACAGCTGTCTGCCCACTGGCTGATGATGATGTTATGGGGAAAGCCTATATCCTCTCTGTTCATGTCCCAGGATCCTGATGGATTTCTGTAAAAGATCACCATCTACATCTTTTCTTCAGCCCTTCATTATGTCTCATCTTTCCTCAGTTTTTACAAGTATTTTCCTCCTCCTTCCAACTTCCACTATGCAGCAATAGAGATTCTGGTCCTTTATGCAGCTAACAAGCAATATACAGAAAACTAGTCCTTTTCCTACTGAGTTTGGCACCTGCGTTATTTCTATAGGGAAATTACAGATCTCAGAATGCATTGCTTCAAAAGCAACAGAGTTTTGCTGTTCCCAAACCTATTAAAATTGCAGCTCACATTGTGCCAAAAGAAGATTATGGGAGTAAAATATTACCAGTTCTTAGGACTTCAGAGGAAGTGGAATGATTTTAACATAGTCAATAGAATTGAGGACAATCACCATACATTTGCAATTTTATCTGCTTCTTGATGATTCAAATAACCCAGTGTTTTAATATATTACGTATTTTGATCAGTGTTTTTCTTCCACACAATTTCTTGATATTTTGAGATTTAAACTGATTAATTCTGAAAACTTTGGGGAGAAGGCATTAGCACTACCAGAAAAACAAGTCAGAATAATGTAAAATTTTCAAAGGTATGAAAACAACTGTCATTTGTATAATATTCTTGCATATAATGCTAACAGATTATGTTCAAGAATTTCAAAGTTCATTTAGGCTACATAGCAAGATCTCCATGCTGTTACAAGTGGGACATTGCTAAATAGTCATAAACAGACATTTCAAGCTGTAGACAATTTCAAATTGAGTTGAAGACTGACCCGTAGTTTGTGAGCAGGAAACAGTAATCAAAAGAAATTTCTAGCCCACCTCAGATATGACATATCACATCACAAAAATATAAATAACTGCCTTGTTTTCCTGATGTCTTTAATCTTTATTTCACAATTCCATTTCTCTGTATAATAACACAACTCCTCAAATTCATACTGGTGTTGACACCAGAACGACCTTCTCTTCATCTCTGTCCTGCCTTCAAGAAGCAGTTTGAACCACTAGATATCCAGATCCTCATTAATTGTATTTTCTAATGATTTATTAATTGGAACAGGGGAGCAGTACATCTGACAACATTTACATTTACAATTAAGGAATCTGATTCTCCATAGAAGAAGTCTAATTTTATTGTTTGGCTTAACTTAGTCAGATGGTTTAGATATGAAGAAATTTGTATTACTAAGGGATACGGAAATCTGGAGAGAATCTATCCTTTTGTAAAATAAGTCAAGCCAATTTCATTAAATTTATGCACCCTCATGACATCACATTTGGTCTTTCCAATGTTTCTGTACATATTTCTTTACCTTCCATTTAAATTGATTGTAAATCAGTTTAATGTACTAGAAATACTGCTAGCTTCGCTCTTTTTCAAACTCTGTGTAGGTGATCTGGGACAAGTGGCTTGACCTCCCAGTTTAGGCAGGTAATTAGACAGGGCTACGTGATATCCAAAAATTGATACAAGTATCTTTTGACTACCATTTTAGGCATAAACAACTTTATATATTTAAAAATTGTACTTTAGCAAATAGCATTTGAAATGCTCAGGAATGTATATGGTGGAGACTAATAGCAGATATTTGAGTATGTGAGTAGATACTAAGACAAATTAAAAATACATTAGAAACTTCTTGTCAAAAGTTTGATAAATTCTGAAATATATTTAAATGTTGTTGTTTCTATATAATGTATTTTAATGTACAATAATAATTTTTATGCTTTTAAATATAACCTTTGGCATTGCTTACGTTCATTTCTGCACCTAAACCAAATACAATACATAATATTCTAAAACACACATTTTTTGGGTAGTTGGAACACCTGTAAGACAGTTGCACTGTCTGCAGCACATCTCTACTAGATGCTAAATCCTAAGCATGACAAGCAGGAGCTGTACACTTACAGGGTTTATTCTTTTGATGCTAAATTCTACCAGGAACTTTCTTATAGTGAGTATGAAGAACTGAGGGCTATACTAAGAGTGTGCATGCTCAGGAGATCTGAATAGCACACAGCAAATAAGATCTACTTCAATCTCTCATATGGTCTGAAACACTGATAAATCTGTAAAACATCTTTTATAAGTCATTTCAGTTGCAAGTTTCCAGGAATTCTGAGAACTCTTGGATGAAATAAGAGCAAGTTTAGGACAGAAATCCATGCCTAAAGCATATGACAGGATATAGGAGCCACCCCTATTACGAAAGATATGGGAGATAAATATAAGGACTCTCTCCTGCTCTGTCTTTACGCAGATGCAAAGTTCAAGCACCCACACAGAGCTCTCAACAGGATTTCCAGTCAATTTTATTCTCCCAGCCCTTTGTCACATATATTGGACACTTCTGTCAAGGTATATGTGGTATTACTTCATAATAGATGCTGATGCTTTCATAGATCCATAAATGATGTTTCATTGTTGACTGAAGTGTGTTATAAAAGCACATAGGACAGTCCAAAACACCATGTCCATTCTACCATGCCCATTTTTTATACCATCACATTATCAGAAGTTCTCTTATTTTCTATGCAGATTTTTTTGGTCTTTAATATTTCAATTTGCCATAAAGTCCTTAAAAAAAGTCTGAAAAATCACTGCAATGATTTTGATCTGTAATTTAATTACATGATTTGATTTAATTTGATGACATGTAGGTTGATCAGAGTGGAGCTTTGGAATTAACCCCTGCCACGTATAGGGAGTATAATTCAAAGCCTTAAAGAGATTAGGCTTGAATTTTGAAGGAACCACAGACTTGTTTTATTCTATGTAATCTCTACAAAATTATGTTTGGTAAAGTTATAAATGGAATAGTGACATTTGCTGTTAAGTTACAAATTTCTTATCTCTGGATGATCTTTAGATCCACTAAGAAGTGGGGAAAATAGCTTTACTGATCAAAATGTTTTGTAATAAAGCAAGGACATGGTGGTGAAATTGATAAAAATAAAGCACCCAAACATCTGACTAATTGTATAAAATGGAAACTACATTAACTATTCTCATCCTTCACACACGCAACACTTGGAACCTTGCTATAAAGAGTTTTACTAACATTTAATAGAGGACTTTCATAATATCTTTCACATGTACAAGCTTTCAGGAGGTTTTTAGAAGCAGATCAGTACAAAGATGTTCTACGTACTGATGTAATATCCTACAAAAAAAGGAAAGGGAAAGGGAAAGGGAAAGGGAAAGGAAAGGAAAGGAAAGGAAAGGAAAGGAAAGGAAAGGAAAGGAAAGG